>JAKELJ010000876.1:0-13665 GCA_025594165.1 Tamias sibiricus
GCATTTTATCTCTTGCATAAGCCATATAGCTAAACCACTAGTAAGATCTCCCAAGATTTTGTTCCTTTAAGAGGAAAATAATTTAAAGGCACTTGTGAAGTAATCTGAGTGCAATTTTATTTTTATAATCTATTATAGTTATCTCACACAGCTTTATTGGATCTTTCAAACATATTAAATGTAGGTTTTAAAGAAATGACAAACTTTATTTCCATGCTATTTTTTATTATTTATATAATACTAAATTGTGTTATAACAGCACAATATCAAATACAATTGGCATAAACAGATTGGGAACAAACACAAGTAACTCATAAGACCATACACCTGGTACTACAGAATTAGGCAGACTCATTGGAGAGTACTTTGATAACCATATGCATTTAGCATGATATGGGTATTAGCCACTTAAGATTTACAATAGAAACAGAATTAATTGGTTAGAGGTCAAATGTAGATAGACTAGGAGAGCATCTACTGTGCCCCTCCATTTTAATTATTTGACTATATGTCCTTCTTCCTCATAACGATTTACAACATTCATTCTGAAGGCAGAGATTGGGCCTATCTTTAAATGGAAACTACTGGGGAAATCCCCAGACCTTCTTACCCTAACATGGAAATTTTATGAAAACAAGTGGAAGTTTTAAAAATTGTTAACAGTTGTTTTTAAGGCCTTTGCACTACAGTTTATGGATCTTTAATGAACAGGCCAGATAAGAGATAACATTTTCCTTACTAAAAGCTTGAACTAGTTTCCTGGGGCTGCCATAGCAAATTACCAAGATAGATGGTTTAAAATAACAAAAATTTGTTCTCTCACACTTGTGGAGGCCAGAGTATAAAACCGAGGATCTGAGAGGCCAGGGTATTAGATTTACCATCTGTGTTTATATGGAAATTCCAGAGAGATATAAAGGGAAAATGATGCGGAAACAGTAAGTCAGAAGTTATAATCTAGGAGTGAGGAGGAAAGAACTAAGGATCAATTAATAATGACAAGGACAGGTAAAGCTTATTTTGATGGCATGAACTTCAAAGAAACCAGAGGTTTTAAATAGAAGAGAAGGATACTAGTTTGGCAATGCTGACAGGGAACAGGAACAATGCCTTACCTCCAGATTTAGTAGTGATTTGAGGATGAAGAAGCAATATCTTTGGATTTCAGTTAAAGCCAAAAGGTGAAGGGAAAGTTCACTGAAATTGTGAAAGATAGGATTTCTGCTGAAGATGGACAATGGAAGGATTATAAAAGGGTTGAGGAGTAGGGAACACAACATCAAATTCAGGAACTTACCAAGTGAATATGGATGGGTCTTCATGACAAAAAATGACTCCCTAGGGAAAAAAGTATAATGGGAATAGTGATCACAGTGTCTTTGATTATGGAAATGACACTGATTTGGAGGAAAGGGACTCACTAGGAAACCCACTTAGCTAGCAAGAACTTAGGAGAAGCATGAAGAACTCACTGAGTTACCTCTTCAGTCATGCAAATTATGATATTGAGGACAGGGGAAGTGTGTAGGAGCTGCAGCAGCTCCATCAATGTGCTTTACTGGAATGGTTCTCCAAAGAAGAAGAGGTGATAGCTGGAAAGGGAATAGAAAGAAAGAAGGAAGTTGGGGACTGGGGATGTGTGGGGATGTAGCTCAGTGGTGGAGGTATGTTCTTGGTAGGCACAGAGGTCTCAAGTTCAATCTCCAGTACTGTTAAAAAAAAAAAAAAAAAAGTTGATTAAGGCAACAAAGTGACTACAAAAGAGTAGTTCAATTGTAAATCATAATACTTTGATTCTGGAGGGATAAAGATATAATTCTTGGTGTGTTTGGGCCACTTTATTCTCCTGTTTTTTCATGTTGTTAGTGTGTTTTCCCATCTAAAAGTATGAACCTAAGCAGGATAAATTCAACCCTGTAGACCTATAGTGTCCCTGAAGGTTTCTAGCACTTCACCTTTACTGGTGAGACCAATATCAACAGCACCCAGTGTACACAATATATAGTCTTAAAACTAATAGATCCCACTAAGGCATTGACTGCTTTCTTGCATTAACTCAAAATGATGAGCTCAATAACTATTTATAGCACAAACAGAATTTTTTTAAAATGACTTACACTTTCAAATGGTAGATGAGAGAACAGAAGTAGTGTAGTATGCAATATTCACGAGGAAGGAAGAGAGAAGCTAGAAGTAAAAATTCATAGGAAGAGTGGAAGAGGAGCCAAAAGAGATTGGCTGTTGGTTGGAGAAAAGTTGGAAAGAAAATCCAAGAAAATAGATAAGAGAGAGGAAGAATACAAACAAAGAGAAAAAATTAAAGACATAAGAATCCATCAAAAATGCAAAACACCATTCATATATCATTGTTCTCCACTTACTGATGCATTAAAAACATCCTGTTCCAAATATGGTAGAGATTAGTGAATCAAAATAAAATAAAATAAATCTTGCTGGAAAGTTGAACTCTCTCTGTCAGTGATCAACAGTTTCTCAGCCCTGTCTCTGAGATTTCTCAGGATCACCAAACCTGGATCAATCCTTGCAGACCCAGTCTCTATCCCACCAATCTGGTGGTCTTCAGATACCTCAGTCTCGGCCACACTGCAGTCTCAAGATCTCAATGCTTCTCCTACTTGCAGAGAGACCACCAAGGATAACCTCATGCAAAGGAGCAACCCCGAGATGCAGCAGCAAGAAAAGGGCCACCAGCACTCTCAGCAGGAAGACCCCAGGTTCCTCCAAACCTGCAGATTTCCCCACACTGGACCTGCAGGCCCCACCTAGAGTCCCCAGACAGAGGCACTTGTAGTGGTAAACCTGATAGCACCCAGGCCCCAGGCCCTGGTTGGTGTCCCAAAATGGGTGAAGCCATGTGCAAGAAACCCAGAGTCTCACACAAAGCAGTCCTCAATGTGTGGTAGCAGCAGTAGTAGCAGTGGTTATTGGCAGCAGGCAGTGGTCAGCAGTAGCTGGGTTTTAGCGTCTGGGGGCAGAGTCACTATGCAATCTCTGGGGGTCAGCAGCAGTGTCAGCTTCATTTGCATCCACAGGGAGATGCTTCAACAATGGAAACTACTGATAACACAGTGGAAGAAATGTCCAAGAAGGAGTTCAGATTGTATATAGTTAAATTGATACGTGAAGTAAAGGATAGTATAAGGAGTGAAATCAAAGACAAAATACAGGAAGTAAAGAGAGATCAAAAACCAATAAAAGAATCAAAAAAAAAAGAAGAAAAGAAATCCTTGAAATGAAGGAATCAGTAAACCAAATTATAAATTCAAAAGAAAGCATCATCAACAGACTAGACCACTTGGAAGATAGAATCTCAGACAATGAAGACAAACTCCATAATCTTGAAAGTAGAGTTATACATGTGGAGAAGATGGTAAAAAACCATGAACAGAACATCCAAGAATTATGGGCTAATATGTAGAGACCAAATTTAAGAATTATTGAAATAGATGAAGGACCAGAGATAATAAAGGAATGCACAATCTTTTCAATGATAAAATAGCAGTAAATTTCCCAAACCTAAAGAATGGAATGGAAAATCAAATACAAGAGGCTTACAGGATCCCAAGTGTACAAAATTGCAGCAGACCCACACCAAGACACATTATAATGAGAATGACCAACACACAGAATAAAGATAAAATCTTAAAGGCTGTGAGAGAAAAAAATCAAATTATGTATAGGGGGAAACCAATTCTGATCTCAACTGATTTCTCAACCCAGACCCTCAAAGATAGGAGGTCCTGGAATAATATATTTCAAGCTATAAAAGAAAATGGATGCCAACCAAGAATTTTATATCCAGCAAAATTAAGTTTCAGATTTGAAGGTGAAATTAAAACATTCCATGATAAACAAAGATTAAAAGAATTCACAACACAAAAGCCTATATATACTACAGAGCATTCTCAACAGAATATTCCATGAGGATGTAGTGAAAAAAAAAAAAAAAGTGAAAACCAGCAAAGGAGGATCTACACTAAAGGGACTTCAACTAAATGAGAAACTAAGAAATTAAAAACTAGAAATAAATCAAAATGACAGGGAATACAAATCATATCTCAATAATAACCTTGAATGTTGTGGCTTAAACTCATCAATCAAGAGACATAGACTGGCAGATTGGATTAAAAAGCAAGACCCAACAGTATGCTGTCTTCAAGAGACTCACCTCATGGGTAAAGACATCCACAGCTGAAGGTAAAAGGATGGGTAAAAAAATTATCACTCATATGGATTGTGTAAACAAGGCATCTCAGATAAAGTAGACAAGTTAATCAGAATGTGGACATTTTACACTTCTTAAGGGAAGTATTTAAGCAGGACTTAACAAATTTAGGCCCCAAACAATTCATCAAACAGCTGCCCTAATTAGGAAGGCTGTTGCAGCTAGCTGGAACATTATCACCCTAGGCATCAATGGAGTTCGGGTGAAAGACTTTCGAGTTAAAGAAGGGCTTCCATCCTCATCTCAGATAAAGTAGACTTCAAACCAGATAAATTTAATCAGAAGAGACAAAGAAGGACACATTTTATACTTCTTAAGGGAAGTATATATAAGCAGGACATAAAAATTATAAATATTTATGCCCCAAACAATGGAGCATCTATGTACATCAAACAAACCCTTCTCAATTTCAAGAGTCAAATAGACCACCATACAATAATACTGGGTGACTTTAACACACCTCTCTCACTACTGGACAGATCTTCCAAACAAAAACTAAATAAAGAAACTATAGAATTAAATAATACAATCAATAAGTTAGACTTAACAGACATATATAGGATATTCCATCCATCAATGAGCAAATATACTTTCTTCTCAGCAGCACATGGATCCTTCTCTAAAACAGACCATATCTATGCCACAAAGCAACTCTTAGTAAATAAAAAAAAAAAAAAAAAAAAACAGAGTGAATATCCTGTATTCTATCAGACCACAATGGAACAAAATTAGACATCAGTGATAAGATAAAAAATAGAAGCTACTGTAACAAATGGAGACTAAAGACACAATTGAATGATGAATGGAATAGTAGACAAAATCAAGGATGAAATAAAAAAATTCTTGAGGTAAATGAGAACACTGTTAAACAACATATCAAAATCTTTGGGACACTATGAAGGCAGTACTAAGAGGAAAGTTTATTGCATTGAGTGCATTTATTAGAAGAATAAATGTCAACAAATGGCCTAACACTACATCTCAAAGCCCTAGAAAAAGAAGAACAAATCAATACCAAAAGCAGTAGAAGATAGGAAATAATTAAAATCAGAGCTGAAATAAATGAAATTGAAACAAAAGAAACAAAAATTGAAAAAATTAACAAGACAAAAAGTTGGTTCTTTGAAAAAATAAATAAAATTGATAAACCCCTAACCATGCTAACAAGGAGAAAAAGAGAGAAAACTCAAATTAATAAAATACAAGATGAAGAAGGAGACATCACAATGGACATATCTGAAATACATAAGAAAATTAAAAACTATTTTGAAAATTTATATTCTAGTAACATAGAATTTATTGAAGACATCAACAAATTTCTCAAGACATATGACCTACCCAAACTGAATGAGGAGGTCAAACATGATTTAAACAGATCAAGTTTCAAGTAATGAAATAGAAAAACCATCAAAAGCCTACCAACCAAGAAAAGCCCAGGACCAGATGGCTTCTCTGTTGTCATTGCCATGGATCTGGGATGAGCTCAGTTGCAGGTATAAGAGGCACGGTGTCAAGACACAAGATCCACGGAATTAAAACACAGACACTGGGAGCACTTGGCAAGCTCATTTATTGAGGAAGTGTCTTAATCTTTTAAAGGCCCCCTGCCCAATCATATTATGCCATGGTGGGTAAGAACACCACGTTCTCCCCTCGGTTTCCCTGGCAATCCTTGGTAATTTGTGGGAAGGGGTTTCCTCTTTCAGCTGGGCCAGAGCAAACACTTCTTCCTCTGGGTTTCTAATTATGGGAAGGGGGCTTACTCTATCTGGCCAGAGCAGATTTCCAATTGTGGGGTTTTTACTCCATCTGGCCAGAGTGGAATGCTCCTTCCTACAGATTTTTCCTGTTAGGCCTGTATGTGGATAGGTTTTCCTTATACACATGAGACACTCACAGCTGCCAGACAGGAACTGGGAGTTTCCCCTACACTTCTCAACAGAGTTCTGCAAGACTTTCAAAGAAGAATTAACACCAATACTCCTCAAAGTATTCCATGAAATAGAAAAGGAGGGAACCCTTCCAAATTCATTGTATGAAGCTAATATTACCCTGATACCAAAACCAGACAAGGACATATCAAAGAAAGAAAACTTCAGACCAATATCCCTGATGAACATAGATGCAAAAATTCTCAATAAAATCCTGGCAAATCGCATACAAAATCAGATTCATCCAGGGATGCAGGGTTGGTTCAACATATGGAAATTAATAAACGTAATTCATCATATTAATAGACTGAAAAACAAGAATCATATGATCATCTTAATAGATGCAGAAAATGCATTTGACAAAATACAGCACACCTTCATGTATAAAACACTAGAAAGATTAGGGATTGTAGGAACATACCTTAACATTGTAAAAGCTATATATGCTAAACCCAAGGCCAGCATCAGTCTAATTGGAAAAAAATTGAAAGCATTCCCTCTAAAAACTGGAACAAGACAAGGATGTCCTCTTTTACCACTTCTATTCAACATCATCCTTGAAACTCTAGCCAGAGCAATTAGACAAAAGAAAGAAATCAAAGGGATACAAATAGATAAAGAAGAACTCAAACTGTAAGTATTGCTGATGACATGATTTTATATCTAGAAGATCCAAAAAAAAAATCCACCAGAAAACTTCTAGAACTAATAAATGAATTCAGCAAAGTAACAGGATATAAAATCAACACCCATAAATCAAATGCATTCCTATACATCGGTGATAAATCCACTGAAAGAGAAATTAGGAAACTACTCCATTCACAATAGCAAAAAAAAAAAAAAAAAAAAAAAAAAAATTGGGAATCAATCTAACAAAAAAGGTGAAAGACCTCTACAATGAAAACTACAGAACACTAAACAAAGAAATTGAAGAAAACCTCAGAAGACGAAAAGATCTCCCATGCTCCTTTAATGCAACTCCTATTAAAATCCCAATGACAGTCTTCAGAGAAATAGAAAAAGCAATCATGAAATTTATTTGGAAAAATAAGAGACCCAGAATAGCTAAAGCAATCCTTAGAAAGAAAAGTGAAGCAGGAGGCATCACAATACCTGACCTCAAACTATACTACAGAGCTATAGTAACAAAAACAGCATGGTATTGGCACCAAAATAGACTTGTAGGCCAATGCTACAGAATAGAGGACACAGAGACAAACCCACATAAATACAGTTATCTCATACTAGACAAGGATGCCAAAAACATTCACTGGAGAAAAGATAGCCTATTCAACAAATGATGCTGGCAAAACTGGATATCCATATGTAGCAAAATGAAATTAAACCTCTGTCTCTCACCCTGCACAAAAATCAAAGTGGATTAAAGACTTAGGTACTAGAACAGAGACCCTGCACCTAATAGAAGGAAAAAATAGGCCCAAATCTGCACCATGTTGGCCTAGGATCTAACTTCCTTAACAAGACTCCTAAAGCACTAGAAGTAAAATCAAGAATCAATAAATGGGATGGATTCAAATTAAAAAGCTTCTTTTCAGCAAAGGAAACAATTAATAATGTGAGGAGAGAGCCTACAGATTGGGAGAAAATCTTTACCACATGCACCCCTGATAAAGCATTAAACTCTAGGATATATAAAGAACTCAAAAAACTTAACACAAAAAAAAACAAATAACCCAATCAATAAATGGACAACTAAAAGTAAAGAAAACTGAACAGAGACTCACAGAAGAAGAAATAGTCACGTACAGGGCCTTGAAAATTGATCAAAACAAATATATGAAAAAAGTGTTCAAAATCTCTAGAAAAATGAGAAATGCAAATCAAAACTACCCTAAGTTATTTTTATCATCTCACTCCTGTCAGAATGGCAATCATCAAGAATACAGGCAAGAATAAACTCCTGTTGGGCAGGAGAATGTGGGGGAAAAGGTACACTCATACATTGCTGGTGGCACTGCAAATTGGTGCAACTACTATGTAAAGCAGTATGGAGATTCCTCAGAATACTGGGAATGGAACCACCATTTGACCCAGCTATCCCACTCCTTGGTTTATACCCAAAGGACTTAAAATCAGCATGCTGTACTGACACAGCCACATCAATGTTTATAGCAGCTCAATTCACAATAGCTAGACTATGGAACCAACCTGGGTGTCCCTCAATAGATGAATGGATAAAGAAAATGTGGTATATATACTCAATGGAACTATTACTCAGCTTTAAAGAAGGGTGAAATTATGGCATTTGCCAGTAAATGGCTGGAGTTGGAGAATATCATGCTAAGAGAAATAAGCCAATCCCACAAAACCAAAGGCTGAATGTTTTCTCTAATATATGGATGCTAATTCACAATAAGGCGGGGGACACTGGGGAAATAGCATTATCTTAGATTAGGTAGAGGGAAGTAAAGAGAGGGGAGGGAGGGGATGTGGGGATGGGAAAGATAGTGGAATGAAACAGACATTATTACTGTATCTATGTATGTGACTACATGACCAATATGATTCTGCAACATGTACACTTAGAAAAATGAGAAATAATATCCATCTATGTTTGATATATCACAGTGCATAAATGCATTCTACTGTTATGTGTAACTAAATAAAACAAATTAAAAAAATAGAAATTAAAAAAAGATATAATCCTGCCCTTAAAATATAATCTTGGTAGTTTAGTTTAAGAGCATAAACTTTGGAGCCAAAATACCTGAAGTTAAATCACATCTCAATAGCTACCTGGCTTGGGTTAAGTTTCTTGATCTATTTGTGCTTCACTGTACTTTTCTGTAAAATGAAAATTATAGTAATAATATCTACCTCATAGAGCCAAATGAGTTAGTATTTGTAAAGTTCTTAGAATACTGCCAGGCACAACATAAACACTTTATAATATACTTTTTGTTGTCATTGTTTTCTCTAAACCACTTATAACAATCTGGCATAAAGCAAGCACAATGTAATATTTATTGAGAGAACTGTCTGAAAGTATAAAGACATGCATATTTTCACATTATGTGGGCAGAAATAAGGATGTAGTCTGTGATCATGAAAGGCAAACTAAAGACCTCGAGAGAAAATCAGATTTGGAATTGTTAGCACTGATCTGGGACAGTTCTGTGTGCTGTGAGGAAAGGACTTAGAATAAAGACATGAACAGAGTAAATGGACTCAGCATCAGGGAAGACTTCACTAAAGGTGGTAAATTTGAAGTGAGATCTGAAGGAAGTAACATGAAGAGACAGGAAATTATCATAAATTCTTAGGGGTGATTATGACAATCTGCTAGTTAAGCTCTTGGGATTTCTTTTGCATGGTAGGATATTTCTGGATAGACTTAAGTCTCCTCAGGTAGGAAGCAATGTAACTTCGTTTTTCTCTCTTTTTGTTTATATATCATGTTTTCATCCTTTTCAAAACATGTATAACTACTTTGTCTATAATCTTTAGGAAAGATATTTAGTAATTTTGAGCATTTTCTAGCATGTGCCTTACTTTATGGCATTTCACTTTGTTGTTGTTGTTTCTGACTTGGAAGACGCACAGGTTCTATATAAATCAACTAAGAATTTTTTAAAAAGGGATCAATCATCTGAATAGAAAAATCCTTATGTTTAATGGGAGATGGCAACTTCCAATTTCAAAAGTACTTATTGACATTGAATTCTTTTACATATCATCAAAACTTGAACCATTTTCTTTGTAGGAATGGATAGGCAGATTTGGAGACCTTTTATTTTTTCCTAAAGCCTATAATGCCTTTTACTTCTGCCAACTCAGCATTGTTATTTTGGAACAACTTTCTCTTTTTTTCTGGTTCAATGGATGTAAAAATATATATATACTCCTTCATCTTATCAGTTACTCCTAAATCAAGTACACTGACATATGATTTTAAACCTGCTTAGGTCTTGCCCTGACCAAAAAAGCACACTAGACAGGTGTGCTCTATTCCCCACATTCTTTATTCATGGTAGAAATTGCTAAAACATTCTTAGAATTGATTCTCACCAATGTGTGTGTGTGTGTGTGTGTGTGTGTGTGTGTAATTATTACAACAGCCCTATGAGGTTGTACAGATGAGGACACTGTGAATCAGAGAAGAAACTTACTCAGGATCATAACAGCTGAAAAGCAGGAGAACCAAGATTCAAATACACTTCAACTTTCCTTCCAAAATCTCTCACTTAATCATTGTATTTTAATTACTGATACTAATGATGAAATGTCATTGCATTCCTATGAGATGTTTAACAATTTATATCAATGTAGATTTTTTGTAGGAGTAAAGAACGTGAGCAAGACAGTGGAAAAAAAGGAGATTATAGACAAAGTAGAATGTCAAGCAACAAGGAAAGGACAAGTGAAGGAGTTCCTAAAGAAGATAATGAATCAATCTTTAGAAATAAATAATTAAAAGATCAACAACAAAAAGTAGTACAAAAGGATAATTATCTTAGAAGGAATAAAAAATTAAAGTAGAAGGAAGCAGTTACATTTCACCAGGAAGAAACATACTCAGTGTTTAGAAAAGGCATAACAACCTGAAAATACAGGCCTATATTGAAAAATCCATCAACTATAGTTGCTATTGAGTTGTTAAAGTAACAATTTATTATAGTATATGTGCAAGTGGTCCAGATTTTTTAAAAAAATTAGGACAATCAAAACATTTATACTCTTCCATAAAAGAACAGTTATGGCATTGCAGTTGGCAACTTTGAATGGCCTAGTATTACTGACTTTGAATTTGCTTTTGTCTAAGATCAGGGAAGATTACCAATTCTAAATATAGTTTTCTTTTAAATCATCAAAAAAAAAAACACCCTAATGTTTCATGTTCAAGTAAAGAAACATAAGGTTCTTAAAATGTCTGCATTTAGTTTTTATCATGTACTTCATTCTTTTGTCTAGCTGTGGGTAAACAAGATACATCTTCATTAACTGAAGTTGTAGAGCAAGTTGTAAAACAACAACAATCACAAACATCAGGAATAGAAACAAACAAAAAAGTTCTGTTTCATTTGCAGGTAACTTATTTCATACAATCTTTTAAATGTCTTCAAATTTTTTATTAATGACACAAGTTTCTAAGAGGACTTCATATTGGGAATCAATTTTAAATTCCTACTCATTCTCTCAGATTTCTGTTCTAAGTAAAGTCTATATGAGAGTATTCCAGGTTTATGGAACATTTTATATTCCCAATATAGTATAAAGGTTCACCAAAGTCATTGTAACTCTAGAATAAATGTACAAAACCTAACATGTCACATAGAACCATTTTAAATTCACTTTATTGGATAGTTTTTCCTAAAATACTGAATTCAATGAAGGTTACATTATAGGCCAATGTTTTAAAAGTTATGGCTTGTGAAAAACTACTTGTCAGTGAACATTTCAAGCAGCCTCCCCCTATCCCTTGCCTTTCATAATATATTCATAATTCCACTATCAGGAACATGGAAGCCATTCTTGGTCTTTGAGTGCAGCATAACTAAATATAACTGCATCCTGTGAATATGACAAAATAAATGAATATAAAAGTAGTATCTTCATTTGTAAATCTTGTTATTTATTATATCATATAAATTAAAAAATAGGCTCTGGAACTGAACCGTCTTCTTTGAAAGGACAGATTTACTATTTTTAGCTCTGCAATTGAATTTGTGCCTCTGTTTCCTCATTTGTAAAATGGAGATAATAATAGGATCTTCCTCCAGTCTTTTGTAAGAAATAAATGAATGACTTCATAAATATCTGTAAGGTATAATTGGTGGGATCCTGCTGGACAGAGAGAACAGGGCCTGATTTTGATATTGGCTTTAAACAGTAATATTAGCAGACATATGTTGATAATAATTACATTAATGTAACATGATTTATTATACTATTTGCATGTTAGAACCCTTATAAAAAGCAGTACAATTATGCATTAGGATATAGTAAAGCAAGAATAATGTATCAGATTTCTATAAAGAGATTTTTCTGCACAACTTACCAGTTCAAAGAGTTTTGCAGATTTTTATTTCTTTAGGGTTCATTTTCTATTGAGCGTTTTGCTAAGCATTTTTCTAAACATTATCCTTACCTTTACACTGCTCATGACTTATTTGGAAGGAGACAAAGTAAACAAATAATTTATACCCAGGGTGGTAGCATCAACAGTAGAAGGTATGAGCCCAACATATTTAACACTGAATTATGAGTGATTGCAAAAGAAGTGATGGTTTTTTAAAGAACAGTTGGAATTTACTGATTGATTGAGTATCTGGGGTAGGTTTAAGGGTAAGGGAACCAGGATGAGGAGGATGATATTCCAGATAAAAAGAATCTGAGAAAATTCACAGAAGCCTGAAAGAGCATTGGCACACTCATAGAACTCTAAGTAGTTTGATAATGGTATAGTATAGAGTACATTTTGAGAAGAGGAGGGAGATACATACACGGATGAGAAACTTGGACTTGAATCCTAAAAGTGATGGGAAACCTTTGGTTTTTAAACAAGAAACACATTAAAATTTATTTTATAGAGAGAATTCTAAATATATATAAAGCACTATTATAATCCAAACATCCATTCATGACAAAAATGTCTTAGGATGAGAAGGGAAATTTGTTAATCTTAAAAAAAAAAAAAATCCTAAATGCAACCAAATACCTGAGGTTGAAAGACTGAATGCTTCTCTTCTAAGATCAGGACCAATGGGAGGATGTCTGCTCTTGTTCCTATTCAGAATGTAACTGGGAGTTGGAGCCATAAAATTATGTAAGAAAAAGAAATAAAAGGTATCCAGATGAGAAAGGAAGAATTAAACTGTTTATATTCACAGGTAGCATGATTGTTTGTAGAAAATCTCAAATAATCTACAAAAAATGACTAAAAAGTGAGTTGCAGGATATAAGATTGATATAAAAAAAAAAAATATTTCTACATATTGGCACAAATATATAAAATTCTATAAATTTCAGAAATTCTATAATTCTATAATTTTCAGAAATTAAAAAATTTGAAGCAATACCACTTACAATAGTACCAAAACTATGCAATACTTAGGGATCATTTTGAGATAAGTTTTATCAAATGTATATGTTGAAAAATGCAAAATAATGATGAGAAAAATTAAAGAACACTTAAATAAATGGAGACAGACACTATGTTATAAATCAGAAACCACTGGATTATGATGTCATTTCTCCCAGTTTTACTTATAGATTCAAAGTAATTCTAGTCAAAATCCCAGAAGGTTTCATTGTTGTTTGCTTGCTTTTTGAGTAATTGACAGGCTGATTTCTAAAAGTTGTATAGAAATACAAAGGAGGACCTCAAACAGCCAAAATAATTTTGAAAAATAATCTTGGAAGTCTTATACTACTTTGGATATTTTTCAACACCAACAAATAATTTTCTGATTCTCCCAATGCCATCTGATATTATACAGTTCAGTTCAATTCTGATATTACCTGAGG
>JAKELJ010000877.1:0-13660 GCA_025594165.1 Tamias sibiricus
TTATTCAGACTATTGAGTCTTTACTGGACAATTTATTTAGAACTCCATTGCTTCACACATAAAAAGGTATCTGCATCTCATTTTTCATAGTCTGTTAGTGTGTTAGTGGGCTTCTTGCTGCTGTGACAAACATATCTGACAAGAACAACTTGAAATAAATTTTTATTTTGGCTTCTGGTTTCAGAGGATGGGTCCATGGTCAGCTGACTCCATTGCTCTGGGTCTGAAGTGAAGCAGAATACCATGTTCAACACAGAAGGGTGTGGCAGAGGAAAACTGCTCAATTCCTGGCAATCAGGAATAAGAGAGGGTGGGAGGGGAGAGGGGGGAGAGAGAAAGAGAGAGAGAAGTCAGAGAAAAATACAGTCCCCAGGGCACACCCTTAGTAACGTACTTCTTCTAGCCATGACCTATCTTCCTACAGTTACCCCCCAGTAGTTCATTAAAAGTATTAATCCACCAAATTGATAGATCCAATCATTGCCTAAAAAGAAAAAGCCACACCTTGCTGCATTGGGGACCATGTCTTCAACACATGAGTTTTGGGGGACATTCCAGATTCATATCATAATAGCTAATAAGTGAACAGACATGATTCTGGTTTTGTCTAATTGTTCCCTTTCATCTCTGGTCCAAACCTAAACAATAACAAAAATTCTGTGAGTGCACAATGGGATACAAACACAAGTTTCTATGTCTCCATGGGCACAAAAATGAGGCTTCACATTTTCTTTTAAGAAAGCACATTCATGCACCTGAGAAAAATCACATAAGGGCAGATTTTATATTTCTGTAATATGTTTCTCTCAAATTATTTAACCACCACTGAAAGTTCCCATTGCTTTTAGAATAGAACAGTCTTTTCTCTTATAATAGAGTAGATCCTGGTAAAATAGGTCAGTTCTGCTCAGGAGGCACCATGTCTACAAGAGTTGTAGCTAAACAATGACACAAAGGAGTCTCCAGAGCCTGTCATGTATTTACCTACTTGATCACCCCTCTATAAATTAAACTACAGAAGTAGTAGCTTGGTGGAAATAAACAGGACAATGTAACTAGTTTTGAATTCACATTTGAGTCAACTCAATGTTTTATTTAAGACCTTGAAATAAAATATAAATGGAAGACACTGAGGAGGCATAAACTAGATAATCCTGTAAGAGTACAAGGAAGACCAACAAAAATGGGATGTTGCCATAGATACCATGAAACAGCCTGTACTCTCAATATCAGAAAGATATTGAAAATGTGGCAAAATAAGCTCTTAAGGCTTGAGTCATTCTATCTCTGTGTTCTTTTAATGTGATCTTGGCCTTTGGTATCAAACCAGAATAGGAAAAATTACCTTTATTCTGCTTATTGGCAATGTTCAATCCCTAGGAAATTTCCTTTCTGGAGCCTCTATTGTATATCAGAGTAATTAGAGACATAGCTACTTTATAAAATGAACATAATTTCCTAATTAGAGAATGGATCTAACCTACCTATCACTCGTGGAAACCCATCACCATGAAGATACCAGAGAATACTATGGTGCCAGCTGAATAACACCACTTTCATTAATTCTATATCACCTAAGGGACCTGCTTTTGTCTCAGTTGACAAAATCTATAGTGCAAATCTAATGGACTTATCAATTGCCCCAGGGCATTCCATATTTTCTTTCCGTCATTATAGGTAAGTCATATTTAGAAGTGAGATTTCAAAAATGTGTAGCCAGCTGATCAAAGCTTCCTATACTCTTTGTACAAATATTCATAGATGAAAAACCAAAGTAATGGAAATCAGAAAGAGACAAAACCAGAAAGGCAACTTCTATCTATAAGAGAGTTTAGACATAAATAACAATTTAGGCCTAAATGAAAATGGACTTCAAGTCTACAATGAAGCAAATTTATTATGTCTCCCTTTCTATTTGTTTGGACTGCTTTTCTCATATAAAAGTTTATTGGACTCTGACAAGTTTATTCTACTAGTGGCTGCATATATGAAAAGGATAGAAGTATAATTAGAAGAGAATGAGATTGGTAAAGTAGCAAGTAGATGTGGAAGCACATCAATTTGTAAATCTAACAGAAGATGCTGGGCCTAGTGATCTCTAAGTACAGAAGAATACATCATCTGTAGTGAATGAATGAAAAATACAAGGGTAATTTAAACTTGTGTGTATTCAATATGGTCCTAGTTTTTCCATTCAGATCTATTTCTGGATCTAATATCTAATATATATGCAGTTCTGCAGGAAGAAATAGAGCACAATTGCTACATTTCTTCTAGAATATCAGTGTGTTACACCTCAGAATTCTGGTTTAAAGTAAGCAGGTGAGTACCATAAGTAGCTTCCTGTATGGCTCTTTAAAATTGATAAATGAGTGTTTCATATTATTATCTTTAATAAGACATTTTTAGGCTTAAGAATATTGAGTTTAAAACATTTCAAAGCACTCATATTTTGTATATCTTCAACTACCTTAAGATGTTACTCACTATATATAAAAAAACAACAGAATTAACTGAAAAGCTATTCATAAAATGATATGCTTGGATAAATATTTACAAAATAGTTCAAAAAACCAAACATCAATGCCATAATATAAATACCATTTATAAATCACATTATAAAAATGTTTATAAGATGTGTATTTCAATAGCAAAAGGGGAAGAAAATCACATACACATATAAAATGCAAATGAAATTTTAAAAATATAAAATGTCATTTACAATATAAAAATGTAAAGAATCATCAGTAATAATAATAATAATAATACCCCTATAAAACTTGCTGTATATTTAAAAGATCGCAGGAATTTCCAGTGCTGTGACAAGATAGGTATTTTTATATACTACTGTTGGAAAAATAAACAAGTATCTTATTTGAAAGGAATTTATTGTAGCCCTTAAAAACATTTATTGTAGTCCTTAAAAACATTTATTTCATAATTTTTGAACTGGTAATTTCTCTTTCCAGGGCTTTATATCAATGAAATAATGAAAGATGAAAATATTTGTGTACAATGATATTTATTTTCATGTTATTTCTAATAACTAAAAATAGAAGCAATCTATATTCAATGATAAGAGAAAATATAAAAGTTATTTCATGTTTATATAATAGCATGTTATGCACACATGAAAGTATTTTTTAAATGATGACAAAGAGAACAAGTTTAGGTGGAAAAGAGAAAAATACAAAACTATATTTACACGATGGTCCATATTTAAGTGTATTGTAATAGTGTCATACCTGAATTTCATTACAATTAATTTAAAATGTCTTATTTGCTATATTATGAAGATCACAAATCAGTGATTGACATACTATTTTCTTACAAAGCCAGGTAGTTAATATTTTAGGCTTTTCAGTATTTAATTGGTATTTAATCATAGGGCCAAGTGATAAACTAAAGATATTGTATAGGCTTAATATATATAACCATTTAAAATATTATCATTTAAAGATTTAAAAAAACAGGCAGCAGGCTGCAGTTTGCCAACTCTTATCTTGCATTAGCTAACTTGTGAAGTTCTCAAGTAGATTTAGGACCTAAAATGTCTTGTTTGGTTAAGTGTCAATAATCATACTTAGTCTGTGTACCTCAAAGGACTGTGGTGAGCACTCAATGTACAGGGAAGCTGCCAGCACATAAAACATGACAGAATGGTCCCCACATCCTGTTATATTCTTAAATGTACACTGTTGGAAAATATAACAGGATGTGGGACCATTTGTTCTCAACTGGAGTTCCTTTTCCTTTCTTCACCCATGTAAACCCCCCAATCCTTCAAGGACTATCTGGAGTTAGTCTCTTCCAAAAAACTACCCATACTCTTGAAGCTACATGAATCTCACATTATGCATATGCCATTTAGATTCTGCATGATGGATGATATTTTTTCTGTGTAAGAATTTTTTCTGTGAGGGAAGAACTTGTCTTGCATGTTTTTATGTCCTTCACTGCAAACAGTTCACCATAATTACTTGGAACGTTTTATATATTTAAAATATGCTTATTAAATTAAATGACAGGAATGGCACTGCAGCATTTGTTTCAGAAACACTCAGCTTTGGGAACCGCAAAGAAATCCTTTATTTGACATTTTAAAAAGATATAGACCAAGCAGCACAAATAAGTACAAGAACATCATTTAATGTTTCCAGGGTAACAAAATTGCTATCTGTAAACCACAGCCATGTTATACCCTCCCATTCTGCTTCAAACTGAAAATAAAAATAATTAAAATAACACCTAGAAGCTGGGAGATTATGGACTTTTTATAATCAGTAGGGATTTGATTCTTAATATATTCTCTTGTTTTAAACTATTTTCAATTTACAGATAGAAAATCCAATTTTGGTAGATAAAATAATTTAAGTATCATAAAAATATGATACAGATCTTCAAACAGCAAACTAATGACAGTCATAGGACCCTTCCCACTGCACACATTCCAGAGCAAACCCCCTCTACATTTCCTATTTCATTACTCTATCTTTAAAAGAAACATATATGGCTTTAGTAAATAAGATGCTTTAAGCAAACAACTAAAAATTATTAAGTGCTTACTCACTAATGACACTGCACAAAATATATTAGGTGTTATGGGGATGTGAAAAGGTAGAATCAATCTCTGAAAGTCAGAGACCATATATACAGCAAAATCAAGTATTTGAAAAAGGTCCAAGGACAAAAATAAAAGAACATACTTGTTAAAACATGCAAATTGTTTAAATCTTGTTAAGAGAGACTAATTTTGATACAAGAGCTCAAGGAGCAACTGCCAGGGGTCATTACTGTCTGCAGTAAGTCAAAAGAATAAACCTTATCCTGAACACTTCTCAGTATGGATGAGTTATCTAATGCTTGACAAATTGCCATCAGCAGCCCTGCAAACATATAGTCCTTTTTGAAAAATCACATTTTTTTCCTCAGTTTTTCTGGGTCAGGATTCTAGGAAGACTTAGCTGAGTGGTTGTGACTTGATGAGCCTGTAGTTCAGCTGTTGGATGTCTGCAGTCTCATCTAAAGACTGGGGGCAATTGCTTCCAAGCTTGCTCATTGATCGCCTCAATTCCTCACTGGCTGCTGGGCAAGGAATTCAGTTCTTTACCAGTCTGAATGTTTTCATGATATGACAGCTGGCTTCCTTCAAAAGAAGTTATGATGGTGTGGAAATGGAGAGAGAGAGAGAGACAGAGAGAGAGGAAAAAAAAAAAAAAACTGCCCAAAATGGAAGCCACAATCTTTTAATACCTCAGCTCAAAAGTGAGATACCATCATGTCTACCATATTTTATTGGCCTCACAGACCAATGGTAACACAATGTTGGAAGGGACTACATAGGGTATAAATACCAGAGCTAGGGAATCTTTGGGAACCATCTTGGAAATTGGCTGCTGTAAAGGGTAACTATGACATTTAGAGCAACTTAAATCAAGTATTTGGTCACATCCCCTGATTTCTTTGGGACCCAAGAACACAATAAGAATAATTCTATATCTGACCATCTAAGGGTGAGGATTTCAATAGAAGCCAGAGTATAGGAAATAGCAGTAGGGACACTGATGACACGCCCGCATACACACACACACACACACACACACACACACACACACACACACACACATTTTGTGGCTCCTATCCCCAATGTGATGGTATTTGCAATGGATACTTTGGGAGGTATATAGATTTAGATGAAGTCATGAGGGTGAGAGCCCTTGTGATGATTTAGTGTCCCTATAAGAGACTTAGAAAGTTTACTTGCTTGTGTGTGTTCTCTCTCTCCTCTTTCTTCCTCTTGTTCTCTCACCTTCTCATCCTCCCTTCAGGCCCTGCTTTCATGTGAGGGTTCCAAGATGGCATCTGCAAGCCAAGAAGAGAGTGATCACTGTAACCCAACCATGCTGGCACCCTTATCTTTGACTTTTGCCATCCAAAACTGTAGCTGTCTGTTGCTGCCGCTTGCAACTACGACGCCGCAGGAGAAAAAGTTATGTCCACAAATGATCAGGAAAGTGATGTAAGTATTGTTTTCAGGATTGCTTATCCGCTATTGCAGTCTTTGACCTCCAATTCAATTGCCTAACCCTCAGCCCTCACCTGCTTCCAGCTAAATATCTGAGATCATCCAGCAGCAAGCCTTCAATATTCAGTCCCAAAGGTTATACTCAAATTCTTGCATCCAGTTTTAAAATGTAAGTTTTATTATTATCCAGGTATAACAAGACCAACAGGTCAGGAGACAACTGTCTTTGAGAAGGTAGTTTCTTTTCTCAGGGTTCCCAAGAAAACAGAGCATGCTATATGGCACTGAGTCAAACAAGAAGCACAGGATTCTCACATCAGGAGTCATTGTGGTTTCCATGGGAAGGAGCAATTGAGGCAGAGTAAGCAAATTTGGGATTGGTGACTTTGATTTTCTCAGGCTCTAGGGCATAGGACTTTCCTTATTTGGGAGAAGTGTAAGGCCCAGGTAAAGGAAGTACTTAGTGGGGGTGGGCAGTGAGGACTTTGGATTGGTTGGTTTGAATATGAAAAGGAATTGGCTAGCCCTAGGAAGGTAGTTTCTCTATAATCAACATGGCCTCAGGAACAACAGCAAAAAAAAAAATTAAAATTCTTAATATACACCTCCAGTGACCACTTCCCTCTGGCCACATTCAACCCTTAGATATGATGAAATCAAAAGATGAGGGCCTCTGCTCGGAACAATTGAAGTTGTGTCCTCAAGTTGAATACCTTTAGCTTGATATGGTCATATACATGGAATGATATAAAAATGAATTAAGTATGTGTAGGATACCTAGGTTTGAAATCAGCATTCCTATTTAATAGTTCTGGGATATGTCATTTAGCCACATGAAAGCTCTTTTTAAAAAAAAACCTGTTTAACAGTCATGGTAATATTAACCAAATTTTTGTTATACCTTCATAAGACAGACACTTTAATACCATAAAAGAATATAATGGGTTAGTACTTGTAGTTATTTTAACAGCATAAGATTAGAGTGACAGAGATGAACACTATAGTGTTTGTGGGTAGATTAATATATCTGAGATTTGCTATAATTATCCCTGTAAACAAAAAATTGAAAGGGTTAATAACATGAGACTTAAAAAAAATGCTGCTAATAATTGAAGTTGGATGATGGGAATACAAAACTCATCATTCAATTCTCCTTTTGTATATTTATGAGTATTTTCATAATAAAATGTTTTAAATACAGGTTGAGAGACATAGAAATAAGTAGTTTTAGACATCAGCAATCATTGAAGGACTCATATAAAAACTCATTCTCTACTGTATAATATTTATTTTTACTATCAAGGGTCTAAAATATGTCCTCTTTCCTTAGACTTCTGGATTGCTGAGGTGACTTGATCTTTTCATCAGTTCCAAGTGTCTCCAGGCTAATATTGACTTAGGTTAATCAAATTCTTGCTGTAATACATTTGTGTTAAGCAGTTTAATCCCTAATAGTTAAACCATAATCAACATGTTATAACTGCTTCATGATGAGTTGTCCTGTCAATTAGGGAATTTCCCTAATCAAAAGCCCTTCACTCTCAAGAGAGCATCACTGAATAGCAGCGAAGGTTGCTTAATTAGTGAGATTAAAACAACATTCAGAAACAAGGTCAAGATTACATTTCTCTCTGTGCTATGCTGATAGAATCCTCTAAACACAGCACATAGAAATCTTGGTGTGAAAATTCCTGTCAGACTTAGAAGGAAAGGAAAAGAAAAGATGAGAAAGAAGGGAAAAGAAAGGAAAATATATTGACTTTAATAGCAGTTAATTTAATGTACTAGCTATTGGCTTTACACAGTATTTCCTTAAACTTTCCATAAAACAACCAACATTTTGCTTGAGAAAACGCTACCCAAATTCATTATTTTCATTTGAAAAAAAAAAAAGAATCCTTAAAAAAATAATCAATGAACCATAACTATAAGCCAATCAATAGAGGAAGTTTTAAAAAGAAGCAATTCTCTGAGAGTCATCTTCTTGTGGTCTCTGTAAAACCAAGGAAAGAGATTGCAAATAACATTAAGTCAGTCTGTGTGATAAAAAGAGATGAACTGTGTAGGAGGCCTTTAATCAAAATGCTTTATGCAGCCACAAAGCACTTGATAATCAATGTGTCTGCTATAGAAAAGCAGCAGGGATGAATCTACACAAATATATTTGGTGGTACCTGCCCATTCAAATGACAAAGAATTGTTTATTTGTTTTTTTCCTTCCCATAAAATGAAAATCTCAGTGGCAAATCCTGGGAAAAAAAATCTTTACTTCGTATGACCAAACAATTCTGCATTTCCCAACTGATTAAATTCTCAGTAGACCACATCAACTTTCAGATTCTTTGTTTAACTTTGTGTACTTTCATTTACCATAATAATTAAAATTTGGCAATTCTCTGAAAATCATTTAACTGCTCAAAGTAATAACAGGGTCTTCTGATAAAATAAGTCACATTATTTAATACTTGCCCATTACCAAGACCAGTTTGCTTTGGATAAAAGACCTTTTTACACCTTCCTATATTTTCAAACCTGACTTTGGTGACAAGTATAAACAAATAATTTAGCTAAGAGGAAGAAAGAAAAGGCCTACATTTATTGAAGGCCTGTATTTTTTCAGGTAAATAAGTATCCATAACTTTGTTAACAAGAATGAAAATAGGATTCAAGAATTGATATATGTTGAATAAAATGGATATCATTATTCTAAATGCATAATTGAAGACTTGAATGCTGTGAATATACTTTGTATACAAACTGTTTTATGTAAAAAGATGTTATATATGTATAGTATGAACTGTAATACATACTACTATAAATAAAAAATAAAAAAAAAAAAAAGAATTGATATATAACTTATTCAAGCTTGGGCATCTATAAGAGGCTGAATTTTGACATCTCACACACTTTTCACTTCCTTTTGTTGTTTCTGAATCTTATATTAACAGTCAAATATTTGGAATATTGGCTACCTCTCCTCAGCAGAAGAGTCACAAACTCAAAAAAGATCATATAGGATCCTATACTATCCTCTCCTGTTTCAACATAGAATCACTGTGTTTAAAGTAAAGAAGAATGGAGGGAAACCATCATGGAGTCGGCAGAACAAGATGATCACCCACTTATTACTGGGACTGCTAGTTCAACCTCACCCATTCAGGGTCACTGAAAATTGACATATTATACCTTGCCTCTCAGTTCCCAAGTTTATTTTTCAAATTTAAATTCTTCTCAATGTGTGTGTGTGTGTGTGTGTGTGTGTGTGTGTGTGTGTGTGTGTTTTTGCTTCCACTTGATAGAAATAATTAATTCAAGCCTGAATATAACCAGAATTGCAAGTAAACTATAAGAGAAAATCTTTGTACTTATTAAAAAAAATGTGTGGTGTAATATGTGATCATGAGCTTGAAAGTACTATGTAAACCATTCTAAAGCCTGTAAACACTATGAAGCTGTGTGATCGCATTATTATAGACCCTGTTAACTTGTGCCAAGTGAGTATCATCCTGACATATAGAAACTGAAAATAATCCTACTCAAGAAATTTGTTATATATTCCATACTTTGGCTGCTAGATTACAGACTGAAAGAAAATCACCAAAGACCAATTGGTTGCAAAACTACAACTTCTGGGTCTAATATCATCTAAGCCTAGAGTGGTTGATTAGACACTAGGCCCAAGGTCTACTTTCCTCAAGGAGATTAACTGAAAACCACCATAAATTTCATCAGGAACACCCAAAATGTAAGTCTTTTGTCATCCATCCTCTCCTCCACTCTCAACCTCTCAGTCCTTCTGGGCCCCTGGGTCAGCCCCTTCTCACCCACCCACCCTAACAATTGGATAAGCTCTCTGGAAATAATGCTTTATTCACTAAATATTCTAAATGTACATAGTTTCCTACATCCCTCTCAAGTGGAGACTTCTTGCTATCTCATTGTCAGATAGCTCAGAATCAGGACATGGAGTTTTTTCTTCTGTCCTCCCCATCACCAATGTCAACAATTATCATCTGCCCCCACATCACACATGATAGCCTCCCCTGACCCTTAGCTGTCACTTACCTAAATCATACAAAGTAATTCATAAACTTGAAGAAAACGTTGCTGGATCTGCCAAAGGTAGCACTAATTAGTAATTTCAAGGTATGAC
Organism: Tamias sibiricus; assembly: GCA_025594165.1. Taxonomy (NCBI): domain Eukaryota; kingdom Metazoa; phylum Chordata; class Mammalia; order Rodentia; family Sciuridae; genus Tamias; species Tamias sibiricus. The sequence goes on from JAKELJ010000877.1 coordinate 10,179, forward strand.
AAAGTCCAAAGAAAGAGTGTAAAGAAGTCTTTTATCCGAAGCAAACTGGTCTTGGTAATGGGTATTAAATGTGATCTGTTTTGTTTTATTTTGGTATCCTGTTATTAGTTTGGGCAATTAAATGATTTTTGGAGAACTACTAGTTGATCATAAACTTCTGTTATCCTCCAGTCACCACCACTTGTAGAAGATTTTTTCAGGTGATCACAGTCTTCCTCTCCATCTCAAGTCCTGCCAATCTCCTGGGTGATTTCAATAGCCAAGTGAAGGACCTCCAGCACCTTGAGCTTGGGTTTTTGACCTCCTCGTCACATAGGACCATCTCTTTTGTACCTCAGCAGCTACTCATTCCATTAGGAAGGCTTTGGACTTTGTCATACCTTGAAATTACTAACAAGGGCATTTCTTGGTTAGATCCCAACTACTTTTTCTTTCAGCTTATTAACTAATTTATTATCTACTCCTACTGTGAACATTCTTCTGCCTTATAATGGCCTCCAAAAAAATGTCTGCTTTACTGTCAGTTTTATTATCAGCCTCTAATTTCTTCACTTTCATTCTCCTTTTGATTAGATTCTATAATCCATCATTTCACTCATAATCTGGCCAGTACTTCAGGGTCTTGTTGTACTTGTCTGGCATAAGTGGAATCCATATAGATGGTGTCCATGCTCTCTGGCCTTGTGTTGGAGTCAGTCACTCAATCTACTTGCATTTTTAAACAAATGATCAACAACCTGTTACATTTGACTGGTCAACATACTTCACTCTTTTCAGTGGCTATTTCTAATGTATGTTACTCTTCTCTGGACATGTCCTTACAGCCCCTGCTTCTCCTTTTCTTATAGCCAATGTCCTCTATCTCCCATTTCATGGAATATGTTGAAGCCCTCAACACTCCACCACCACATACTTCCACACATTTTTTTTATTTTTTACTTTTCTCAACTCTTTCTTACATTGATTTGTCATTTCTCTTCCTTTCAAAAGTCAACTCCTAATAGTTGGATCCCATCAACTTCAGTCTTCATCAGAACTATACACTATCATTTTTTTTCCATGTTACACATTTAATCATTCCATCTCAAATCAATTCTTCTCAGTGGAATTTGAACATGTTCAAGTCTAATCAGTTATAAACCAAACTGCTCTTTTAATTTCTCATTCATATCTAGTCATCACCTTATCTTTCTTTCCCACCCTTCTGGGAATGGAAAAACTTCCATTTTCTTATGTCTCATTTATTCACCAATTTGTGCTAATCTGTTTTTTGACTATGTCACTCCATCAGAAGAACTCTCAAAAAGGGTCACTAATAATTGATAACAACTAAATCCTATGGATATATTTAAATCCTTATTTTAAATACTTCAGGCAGTGCTGGGCATTGTTAACCATTCTTTATTTCTTACATTCTCTTCTTTTTATTTCAAACAACATGTGCACACACTTAAGTGCATGCCTTCTCGTTTTCCTTTTTTCTCTTTGGCTATTTCTCAGTCTTTTTTTGTGAAGTCAGCTTCCTTTCTCTGACCATTGATCACTAGAGTTTCTCAAGGCCAAGAGCAAGATCCTATTCCTCATTCATGGTACAGTTTCTCTTTTGATGTCAACTGTAGCCATGGCTTCTCAGATTTACTTCTCCAGGCTGATGTGGTTCTGAGCCCAAGGACCCTATATCCTAATACCTAACTCAACATTCTATATGTGTATACTGAAACACTTCAAACTTAGTATAGCTAAATATACACACAAATATTAATGCTTCAATAGCATTAACTTATAAATTTGTATGCTACTGCAATTAATTTAGCTGCATAAGGCAAATGTCTCCCTAGGACTTATCCTTGGTGTCTTCAGTTTCTCATTTATTGTTCTGGTTTCTCAGAACTTCTATACATTTTAATTAATAATACCTTACTTATATGTTTTCACAGCCCCTGCCCTTAGACATCGTCATCTTTGGTGTAAACACATTGCAGTTGTTACTGGACAAAACAATTTTCTGCATGAGGGCAGCCTTGGCACTTTGTGGGAACTTGCTGGATGTGCAGATTCTCAGGCTAACCCCAGAACAACTAAATCATAATCTGCCTTTAGACTTCTGAGTGATTCATATGCATGTAAAGGTCAGAAAAGCACTGAACTAAAGAACATTAAATCTTCTCCACAATTCTATAGGCCAAATGCAAGCAAGTTAGCTTCTACCACCTGAAGATTAAGAAAAACAAGAGTCTTCACTCATTAGCAGTATGTTTAAACTCTCAAATTCTCCAATGAAAAAGGATACTTGTAGTTAATACTTTATTTTGTTGATGTTATTTGTAATTAAGGGTTCTTGAATTGCAATGTAGGTGACTGTGGCTTAGCTCCAAGTGGAGGAGGGCTGGAGATAGGAATTTTCATGCATCTTCTTGCAGCTCCTAGTCTAGCACTCAAAACACCAAATGGACCAACAACTTCTTGTTTTTAAGCAAGTAGGGAAATCTGTATTAAAAATCTGAGTCTGTTTAAAACCCCAGATAAATCTCAAAAAAATGTTGAATGAAAGAAGCCAGACACAAGGAAATACATATCTTATCCCATCTAAATGAAGTGTAGAAAAAGACAAAACTTTTATCAGCACAGAAAAAGAGTGTTTACCTTCAGTGGAAGGAGGACGATTATGAATAGAGAGGAACATGTGGGAAATTTCTGGGGTAATGGAAATGCTCCATGGATGCGGGAATATGGCATATATAAAAATTCATGGGCTGGGCTTGTGGTTCAGTAGCAGAGTACTTGCCTAGCATGTGTGAGGCACTGGGTTCAATTCTAAGCACCACATATAAATGAAAAAAATAAATAAATAAAGGTCCATTGACAAAATATTTTTTTTTTAAAAATTCATCAAATTGTACAATTAAGATGTGTCTGGCTGGGGTTGTAGCTCAGCATTAGAGCACTCACTTAGCACACGCGGTCCTGAGTTTGATTCTCAGCACCATGTATAAATAAATAAAATAAAGCTATTATGTCTAACTACAACTAAAAAATAAATATTTAAAAAACGTGTTCATTTTACCATGTGTAAACCATATTTCAATATGAAAAATAAAAAGTAATATTAAGTAAATTTATGTGAAATATGATTTTTTTAATATTTAATTATTTGCTTTAGTTGTACACAATGGGTTTTTTATTTGTACGTGGTGCTGAGGATAGAACCCGGGCCGAGCACGTGCTAGGTGAGTGCTCTACCGCTGAGCCACAACCCCAGCCCGAAATATGATTTTTATAAGAGGGAAAACTTGGGTAAGGTAATCATGGTGGCACATGCCTGTAATCTCAGTGACTCAGGAGGCTGAGGCAAGGAGTTTGCAAGTTCAGGAACAGCCTCAGCAAGTTAATAAGACCCTGTCTCAAAATGAAAAATAAAAAAATAACTAAAGATGTATCTCAGTGTTACAGTATCCCTGGATTCAAAAACCAATGCCACGGGG
>JAKELJ010000878.1:0-13628 GCA_025594165.1 Tamias sibiricus
GGACTTCAGTAACTGTGAACAGATGACAGTCACACTGCCTGAACATATTTTGTAACATCCTTAGGACACCACTATTTCTGGCCCAAATATCACAAATTAAAAACTGATAAAAATATAAGAGCATCTCCTAAATCTTTTAGTATTTGTAATCAAGGACCTTCAAACATTGAAAATAATCAAGAGATAAACTGGCACTGAAAAATGCTCTTTCTTGAGGATATTTAGCATTGGGTCCACATTCTAAATTATTATCATTTAAATTTATTTCTAGGGGCTGGGGTTGTGGCTCAGTGGTAGAGCATTCGCCTAGCACATGCGTGGCCCGGGTTCGATCCTCAGCACCACATAAAAATGAAGGCATTGTGTACAACTAAATAAATAAATATTTTTTAAAAAATTTATTTCTGTCCAATATAAAAAAATATTTTAGAAGTAGTCAAGTAAAGCCTAAACACAGAAGCTAATTTCTAATTTTTAAAAGCTCTATACCATCATAAAAGTCTAAGATATTCCCTAATTTGAGTCATTTGGGATATTACTAGGAGCATGAGCATGCATATACCCACAAAGAAGTGAGCTATACCAGAAAATGAGGCATTTTTCTTTCTTAACTGCCTGACACGCCATATCTTAATGAAAAACAAAAATTTTGCCACCTTCTCAACTGATCTAAAATTTCACCTTGAAAATAACTGTAATGACCACTCTCTCAGAGTAGATCGGAGTAACTCAGGTTGAGAAAATTTATTAAATAATGAAGGTGGTAAGCAAATACATAGAAGCATGTAATGATGGGTACGCAGTAAAGGAACAATTTCTCACTGTCAATTCTGAAGTCTAATAATGGGCTGGAAGTCCACGTCAGTGTGTTGGTGTACCAGTTCATTTAGTTACAGAAAAACTAAGAGAAGAAATGGTCAAGGAACCATGTAATACCACTTCAAATAGTGAGGTAAGATCTCATTATTTGGAGGTAAGAACTATGGTTAACAATCTGACAGCAGACAAGCCATTTAACATAAGTATCTATTAAACTAATAGGATAGGACAGAATATAAATAATAGATAATAATTTGTAAACCCAAGTAACGAGGTAAGAATTTCTTCTAATTACACTTCTTTTTCCAATTCAAGATAATTAAAATACCAACTTAATACATATGCATAAAAATCACTGTACAGGAAATAAAAGTACATGAATATGCCTCTTGCTAAGGGAACACATCCATTTTTTTATCATCTGCATACTGTCCTTCTCTGATCTTTTTTCCCTAAAATTTGAGAAATAATAGACCTTTCCTTATAAAAACTTCCCTAATCCTAGCAGTTGTTACTTCTGGATTTCAGGCAGTACTCACTTGCCTTCCAATCCCCTAATAATACAACCTAACATGGCAGATACATTTTCTTTTCTAGTATTTTATCCAGAACAGTAGCACTGCCTTTTTTGGTCAATATTTAACCTTCTAATAACCCTACAAGAGAGAACAGAAGTGAAGTAACTGTAAAAACAGGACTTCATAATTAAATATAGTTTAATTATAAAGGATCATAGGGTCCTGTACTGGCTTTTGGATCAGGTAAAAATAGTTATAAACATTTTGGGGACAAGTGTTAAAAACTGAATAGAAATTGCATATTCACCTTATACAACAACATACTAATGTCAAATGTCCTGAGTTTGGTAATTATTCTGTTGACATGTAAGAGAATGATCTTCTTAGGAAACATGTAAAGTATTTGAGGTCAAATGATTATGATATCTGCAACTTACTCTTTTTTTTCCTATTTTTTTAGGGTACTGGGGATTGAACTCAGGAGCACTCAACCACTGAGCCACATCTCCAGCCCTAATTTGTATTTTATTAGAGACAGGGTCTCACTGAGTTGCTTAGCACCTTGCTAAATTGCTAAGACTGGTTTTCAAATCTTGATCCTCCTGCTTCGGCCTTCTGAGCTCCTGGGATTACAGGAGTGTGCCACCATGCCTGGCCTGCAACTTAACTCTTAAGTGATTTCTAAAATATTAGGATGGCAAAGCAAATATAATAAAATGCTAATAACGAATCTTGGTATGAAGACTATTGAATTTGTTTTATTCTTACATTTTTTTTCTGTAAGTCTACAATTATTTAAAAAATAAAGATTCAAAATATTTTCCCTTCTTTGGCTAGAAAACATATTTCCAGGGTGTTTATATCTCTAAAATCACTTATCCTCTTCAGACTGGATCCTGTTCTCTGAACACCAGTGGTGTTGCTCACAGTCCTGGCTTGACCTCTTACCCTACTTTCTTCCTTGGCAATCTTGGTCTTTACTAAAGCTTGAACTCTAAAAATAAATAACAAAGTAAAACAAAAGATTCTTCAATTTCTTCTAGTCTTCATTTCTCCAGACAGCTGTGTGTACCCTGCATATTTTCACCATCCCATCGATTCATCCATAAAAGAGTTAAATACAAAAACCTTATCACTTTCTTCTTTCCAAACTAATTCCTTCACTAATACTTCCTACTAGTACCAGAATTCCCCAGTTAGGGTTTTTGACATTTTGAAGTCAAGTTTGTGTGCTTCCCTATAGTATTCAAGCAGCTGTAAAACCTTGTAATTCCTACCCTCTGGTAATTATTCCTTCTTCATTCGGGAACTTTCTAGTAATTTTAGTCTCTATCCAATTCAGCTTCTTTTCTCTGCTGTCTTTAAATATATTAGGCAACAATCAAATTGAACTATTCTTATTTATCCCACATATCCTGTCCTTTCACAGTGGTTCAGTATTTCCTTTAATTGGACTGCTCCCTTTTCCGCAGTTCTAAGTTTCTTTGTTTATTTCAATGAAACTCTGAAAAAATGATTCTCTCATGTGCCCCTCAAGGCTCCCCAAGTTTGGTCATCCCACCATCAAGGGTGTTTTGTTTACAGTCTATTGGATGTTTACCCTGATTAGGCGAAAATGCCTGAAAACGCCTGTGAGTTTAATTCTTAAATGGTTAATGCTAGAACTTTAAAAACGCAGAACAAACACTTTAGTTCACAAGAGCACACTGTGCTTCTCTCCTGGTTCAAGTATCTCAAAGCTGAATCACTAGGTAGCAAAAGAGTTTCAAACTCACAGAAAAGCGTTTTAGCCAACAGGAAATAATTCCATGTTTCTTAGCTTGTGGGTACTAGGTTTCTTTGTGTATTTCAATGAAACTCTGACAAAATGATTCTCTCTTGTGCCCCTCATGGCTCCCCAAATTTGGTCAATCCACCATCACGGGTTTTTTGTTTAGAGCCTATTGGATGTTTACCCTGATTAGGCGAATTTCACTGAAAACGCCTGTAGTTTAATTCCTCAATGGTTAATGCTAGAACTTTGAAAATGCAGAAAAGCACTTCAGATCACAAGAGCACACTGTGCTTCTGTCCTGGTTCAAGTATCTCAAAGCTGAATCACTAGGTAGCAAAAGAGTTTCAAACTCACAGAAAAGCGTTTTAGCCAACTGGAAATAATTCCATGTTTCTTAGCTTCTGGGTACTAGGTTTCTTTGTGTATTTCAATGAAACTCTGAAAAATGATTCTCTCATGTGCCCCTCATGGCTCCCCAAATTTGGTCATCCCACCATCACGGGTTTTTTGTTTAGAGCCTATTGGATGTTTACCCTGATTAGGCGAAAATTCACTGAAAACGCCTGTAGTTTAATTCTCAATGGTTAATGCTAGAACTTTGAAAATGCAGAAAAGCACTTCAGATCACAAGAGCACACTGTGCTTCTGTCCTGGTTCAAGTATCTCAAAGCTGAATCACTAGGTAGCAAAAGAGTTTCAAACTCACAGAAAAGCGTTTTAGCCAACTGGAAATAATTCCATGTTTCTTAGCTTCTGGGCACTAGGTTTCTTTGTGTATTTCAATGAAACTCTGAAAAATGATTCTCTCATGTGCCCCTCAAGGCTCCCCAAGTTTGGTCATCCCACCATCAAGGGTTTTTTGTTTACAGTCTATTGGATGTTTACCCTGATTAGGCGAAATTTGCCTGAAAACGCCTGTGAGTTTAATTCTTCAATGGTTAATGCTAGAACTTTAAAAACGCAGAAAAGCACTTTAGATCACAAGAGCACACTGTGCTTCTGTCCTGGTTCAAGTATCTCAAAGCTGAATCACTAGGTAGCAAAAGAGTTTCAAACTCACAGAAAAGCGTTTTAGCCAACTGGAAATAATTCCATGTTTCTTAGCTTGTGGGTACTAGGTTTCTTTGTGTATTTCAATGAAACTCTGACAAAATGATTCTCTCTTGTGCCCCTCATGGCTCCCCAAGTTTGGTCAATCCACCATCAAGGGTTTTTTGTTTAGAGCCTATTGGATGTTTACCCTGATTAGGCGAAATTCACTGAAAACGCCTGTAGTTTAATTCCTTAAATGGTTAATGCTAGAACTTTGAAAATGCAGAAAAGCACTTCAGATCACAAGAGCACACTGTGCTTCTGTCCTGGTTCAAGTATCTCAAAGCTGAATCACTAGGTAGCAAAAGAGTTTCAAACTCACAGAAAAGCGTTTTAGCCAACTGGAAATAATTCCATGTTTCTTAGCTTCTGGGTACTAGGTTTCTTTGTGTATTTCAATGAAACTCTGACAAAATGATTCTCTTCTTGTGCCCCTCATGGCTCCCCAAATTTGGTCATCCCACCATCACGGGTTTTTTTTGTTTAGAGCCTATTGGATGTTTACCCTGATTAGGCGAATTTCACTGAAAACGCCTGTAGTTTAATTCCTCAATGGTTAATGCTAGAACTTTGAAAATGCAGAAAAGCACTTCAGATCACAAGAGCACACTGTGCTTCTGTCCTGGTTCAAGTATCTCAAAGCTGAATCACTAGGTAGCAAAAGAGTTTCAAACTCACAGAAAAGCGTTTTAGCCAACTGGAAATAATTCCATGTTTCTTAGCTTCTGGGTACTAGGTTTCTTTGTGTATTTCAATGAAACTCTGACAAAATGATTCTCTCTTGTGCCCCTCATGGCTCCCCAAATTTGGTCATCCACCATCACGGGTTTTTTGTTTAGAGCCTATTGGATGTTTACCCTGATTAGGCGAAATTTCACTGAAAACGCCTGTAGTTTAATTCCTCAATGGTTAATGCTAGAACTTTGAAAAATGCAGAAAAAGCACTTCAGATCACAAGAGCACACTGTGCTTCTTTCCTGGTTCAAGTATCTCAAAGCTGAATCACTAGGTAGCAAAAGAGTTTCAAACTCACAGAAAAGCGTTTTAGCGAACTGGAAATAATTCCATGTTTCTTAGCTTCTGGGCACTAGGTTTCTTTGTGTATTTCAATGAAACTCTGAAAAAATGATTCTCTCATGTGCCCCTCAAGGCTCCCCAAGTTTGGTCATCCCACCATCAAGGGTGTTTTGTTTACAGTCTATTGGATGTTTACCCTGATTAGGCGAAAATGCCTGAAAACGCCTGTGAGTTTAATTCTTAAATGGTTAATGCTAGAACTTTAAAAACGCAGAACAACACTTTAGTTCACAAGAGCACACTGTGCTTCTGTCCTGGTTCAAGTATCTCAAAGCTGAATCACTAGGTAGCAAAAGAGTTTCAAACTCACAGAAAAGCGTTTTAGCCAACTGGAAATAATTCCATGTTTCTTAGCTTGTGGGTACTAGGTTTCTTTGTGTATTTCAATGAAACTCTGACAAAATGATTCTCTCTTGTGCCCCTCATGCTCAGGGCTCCCCAAATTTGGTCATCCACCACCATCACGGGTTTTTTGTTTAGAGCCTATTGGATGTTTACCCTGATTAGGCGAATTTCACTGAAAACGCCTGTTAGTTTAATTCTTCAATGGTTAATGCTAGAACTTTGAAAATGCAGAAAAGCACTTCAGATCACAAGAGCACACTGTGCTTCTTTCCTGGTTCAAGTATCTCAAAGCTGAATCACTAGGTAGCAAAAGAGTTTCAAACTCACAGAAAAGCGTTTTAGCAACTGGAAATAATTCCATGTTTCTTAGCTTCTGGGTACTAGGTTTCTTTGTGTATTTCAATGAAAACTCTGAAAAATGATTCTCTCATGTGCCCCTCAAGGCTCCCCAAGTTTGGTCATCCCACCATCACGGGTTTTTTGTTTAGAGCCTATTGGATGTTTACCCTGATTAGGCGAAAATGCCTGAAAACGCCTGTAGTTTAATTCTTAAATGGTTAATGCTAGAACTTTGAAAACGCAGAAAAGCACTTTAGATCACAAGAGCACACTGTGCTTCTCTCCTGGTTCAAGTATCTCAAAGCTGAATCACTAGGTAGCAAAAGAGTTTCAAACTCACAGAAAAGCGTTTTTAGCCAACTGGAAATAATTCCATGTTTCTTAGCTGTGGGTACTAGGTTTCTTTGTGTATTTCAATGAAACTCTGACAAAATGATTCTCTCATGTGCCCCTCATGGCTCCCCAAATTTGGTCAATCCACCATCACGGGTTTTTTGTTTAGAGCCTATTGGATGTTTACCCTGATTAGGCGAATTTCACTGAAAACGCCTGTAGTTTAATTCCTCAATGGTTAATGCTAGAACTTTGAAAATGCAGAAAACACTTCAGATCACAAGAGCACACTGTGCTTCTGTCCTGGTTCAAGTATCTCAAAGCTGAATCACTAGGTAGCAAAAGAGTTTTCAAACTCACAGAAAAGCGTTTTAGCCAACTGGAAATAATTCCATGTTTCTTAGCTTGTGGGTACTAGGTTTCTTTGTGTATTTCAATGAAACTCTGACAAAATGATTCTCTCTTGTGCCCCTCATGGCTCCCCAAATTTGGTCATCCACCATCACGGGTTTTTTGTTTAGAGCCTATTGGATGTTTACCCTGATTAGGCGAATTTCACTGAAAACGCCTGTTAGTTTAATTCCTCAATGGTTAATGCTAGAACTTTGAAAATGCAGAAAAGCACTTCAGATCACAAGAGCACACTGTGCTTCTGTCCTGGTTCAAGTATCTCAAAGCTGAATCACTAGGTAGCAAAAGAGTTTCAAACTCACAGAAAAGCGTTTTAGCCAACTGGAAATAATTCCATGTTTCTTAGCTTCTGGGCACTAGGTTTCTTTGTGTATTTCAATGAAACTCTGAAAAAATGATTCTCTCTTGTGCCCCTCATGGCTCCCCAAATTTGGTCATCCCACCATCAACGGTGTTTTTTTTACAGTCTATTGGATGTTTACCCTGATTAGGCGAAATTGCACTGAAAACGCCTGTGAGTTTAATTCTTCAATGGTTAATGCTAGAACTTTAAAAACGCAGAACAACACTTTAGTTCACAAGAGCACACTGTGCTTCTCTGTCCTGGTTCAAGTATCTCAAAGCTGAATCACTAGGTAGCAAAAGAGTTTCAAACTCACAGAAAAGCGTTTTTAGCCAACTGGAAATAATTCCATGTTTCTTAGCTTGTGGGTACTAGGTTTCTTTGTGTATTTCAATGAAACTCTGACAAAATGATTCTCTCTTGTGCCCTCATGGCTCCCCAATTTGGTCATATCCACCATCACGTGTTTTTTGTTTAGAGCCTATTGGATGTTTACCCTGATTAGGCGAAAATTTCACTGAAAACGCCTGTAGTTTAATTCCTCAATGGTTAATGCTAGAACTTTGAAAATGCAGAAAAGCACTTCAGATCACAAGAGCACACTGTGCTTCTGTCCTGGTTCAAGTATTCTCAAAGCTGAATCACTAGGTAGCAAAAGAGTTTCAAACTCACAGAAAAGCGATTTTAGCCAACTGGAAATAATTCCATGTTTCTTAGCTTCTGGGTACTAGGTTTCTTTGTGTATTTCAATGAAACTCTGACAAAAATGATTCTCTCTTGTGCCCCTCATGGCTCCCCAAATTTGGTCAATCCACCATCACGGGTTTTTTGTTTAGAGCCTATTGGATGTTTACCCTGATTAGGCGAATTTCACTGAAAACGCCTGTAGTTTAATTCCTCAATGGTTAATGCTAGAACTTTGAAAATGCAGAAAAGCACTTCAGATCACAAGAGCACACTGTGCTTCTGTCCTGGTTCAAGTATCTCAAAGCTGAATCACTAGGTAGCAAAAGAGTTTCAAACTCACAGAAAAGCGTTTTAGCCAACTGGAAATAATTCCATGTTTCTTAGCTTCTGGGCACTAGGTTTCTTTGTGTATTTCAATGAAACTCTGAAAAATGATTCTCTCATGTGCCCCTCAAGGCTCCCCCAAGTTTGGTCATCCACCATCACGGGTTTTTTGTTTACAGCCTATTGGATGTTTACCCTGATTAGGCGAAATGCCTGAAAACGCCTGTGAGTTTAATTCTTAAATGGTTAATGCTAGAACTTTAAAAATGCAGAAAAGCACTTTAGATCACAAGAGCACACTGTGCTTCTGTCCTGGTTCAAGTATCTCAAAGCTGAATCACTAGGTAGCAAAAGAGTTTCAAACTCACAGAAAAGCGTTTTAGCCAACTGGAAATAATTCCATGTTTCTTAGCTTGTGGGTACTAGGTTTCTTTGTGTATTTCAATGAAACTCTGACAAAATGATTCTCTCTTGTGCCCCTCATGGCTCCCAAAATTTGGTCATCCCACCATCAGGGTTTTTTTTTTAGAGCCTATTGGATGTTTACCCTGATTAGGCGAAAATTTCACTGAAAACGCCTGTAGTTTAATTCTCAATGGTTAATGCTAGAACTTTAAAAATGCAGAAAACAACACTTCAGATCACAAGAGCACACTGTGCTTCTGTCCTGGTTCAAGTATCTCAAAGCTGAATCACTAGGTAGCAAAAGAGTTTCAAACTCACAGAAAAGCGTTTTAGCCAACTGGAAATAATTCCATGTTTCTTAGCTTCTGGGTACTAGGTTTCTTTGTGTATTTCAATGAAACTCTGACAAAATGATTCTCTCTTGTGCCCCTCATGGCTCCCCAAAGTTTGGTCAATCCCCATCACGGGTTTTTTGTTTAGAGCCTATTGGATGTTTACCCTGATTAGGCGAAATTTCACTGAAAACGCCTGTAGTTTAATTCCTCAATGGTTAATGCTAGAACTTTAAAAAATGCAGAAAAGCACTTCAGATCACAAGAGCACACTGTGCTTCTGTCCTGGTTCAAGTATCTCAAAGCTGAATCACTAGGTAGCAAAAGAGTTTCAAACTCACAGAAAAGCGTTTTTAGCCAACTGGAAATAATTCCATGTTTCTTAGCTTGTGGGTACTAGGTTTCTTTGTGTATTTCAATGAAACTCTGAAAAAATGATTCTCTCATGTGCCCCTCAAGGCTCCCAAGTTTGGTCATCCCACCATCAAGGGGTTTTGTTTACAGTCCTATTGGATGTTTACCCTGATTAGGCGAAAAATGCCTGAAAACGCCTGTGAGTTTAATTCTTAAATGGTTAATGCTAGAACTTTAAAAACGCAGAAAAGCACTTCAGTTCACAAGAGCACACTGTGCTTCTGTCCTGGTTCAAGTATCTCAAAGCTGAATCACTAGGTAGCCAAAAGAGTTTCAAACTCACAGAAAAAGCGTTTTAGCCAACTGGAAATAATTCCATGTTTTCTTAGCTTCTGGGTACTAGGTTTCTTTGTGTATTTCAATGAAACTCTGACAAAATGATTCTCTCTTGTGCCCCTCATGGCTCCCCAAATTGGTCAATCCACCATCACGGGTTTTTTGTTTAGAGCCTATTGGATGTTTACCCTGATTAGGCGAATTTCACTGAAAACGCCTGTAGTTTAATTCCTCAATGGTTAATGCTAGAACTTTGAAAATGCAGAAAAGCACTTCAGATCACAAGAGCACACTGTGCTTCTGTCCTGGTTCAAGTATCTCAAAGCTGAATCACTAGGTAGCAAAGAGTTTCAAACTCACAGAAAAGCGTTTTAGCCAACTGGAAATAATTCCATGTTTCTTAGCTTCTGGGTACTAGGTTTCTTTGTGTATTTCAATGAAACTCTGAAAAAATGATTCTCTCATGTGCCCCTCAATGGCTCCCCAAGTTTGGTCATCCCACCATCAAGGGTGTTTTGTTTACAGTCTATTGGATGTTTACCCTGATTAGGCGAAAATATGCCTGAAAACGCCTGTAGTTTAATTCTTAAATGGTTAATGCTAGAACTTTTAAAAATGCAGAACAACACTTTAGTTCACAAAAGCACACTGTGCTTCTGTCCTGGTTCAAGTATCTCAAAGCTGAATCACTAGGTAGCAAAAGAGTTTCAAACTCACAGAAAAGCGTTTTAGCCAACTGGAAATAATTCCATGTTTCTTAGCTTGTGGGTACTAGGTTTCTTTGTGTATTTCAATGAAACTCTGAAAAAATGATTCTCTCATGTGCCCCTCAGGCTCCCCAAAGTTTGGTCATCCCACCATCAACGGGTGTTTTGTTTACAGTCTATTGGATGTTTACCCTGATTAGGCGAAATTCCTGAAAACGCCTGTGAGTTTAATTCTTAAAATGGTTAATGCTAGAACTTTAAAAAATGCAGAACAACACTTTAGTTCACAAGAGCACACTGTGCTTCTCTTCCTGGTTCAAGTATCTCAAAGCTGAATCACTAGGTAGCAAAAGAGTTTCAAACTCACAGAAAAGCGTTTTAGCCAACTGGAAATAATTCCATGTTTCTTAGCTTCTGGGTACTAGGTTTCTTTGTGTATTTCAATGAAACTCTGACAAAATGATTCTCTCATGTGCCCCTCATGGCTCCCAAGTTTGGTCATCCCACCATCAAGGGTTTTTTGTTTACAGTCTATTGGATGTTTACCCTGATTAGGGCGAAAATGCCTGAAAACGCCTGTAGTTTAATTCTTAAAATGGTTAATGCTAGAACTTTAAAAATGCAGAACAACACTTAGTTCACAAGAGCACACTGTGCTTCTGTCCTGGTTCAAGTATCTCAAAGCTGAATCACTAGGTAGCAAAAGAGTTTCAAAACTCACAGAAAAGCGTTTTTAGAAGCCAACTGGAAAAATAATTCCATGTTTCTTAGCTTGTGGGTACTAGGTTTCTTTGTGTATTTCAATGAAACTCTGAAAAAATGATTCTCTCTTGTGCCCCTCAAGGCTCCCCAAATTTGGTCATCCACCATCACGGGTGTTTTTTGTTTAGAGCCTATTGGATGTTTACCCTGATTAGGCGAAATTGCACTGAAAACCGCCTGTAGTTTAATTCTTAAATGGTTAATGCTAGAACTTTAAAAATGCAGAAAAGCACTTCAGATTCACAAGAGCACACTGTGCTTCTTGTCCTGGTTCAAGTATCTCAAAGCTGAATCACTAGGTAGCAAAAGAGTTTCAAACTCACAGAAAAGCGTTTTTAGCCAACTGGAAATAATTCCATGTTTCTTAGCTTCTGGGTACTAGGTTTCTTTGTGTATTTCAATGAAACTCTGAAAAAATGATTCTCTCATGTGCCCCTCATGGGCTCCCCAAGTTTGGTCATCCCACCATCACGTGTTTTTTTGTTTAGAGCCTATTGGATGTTTACCCTGATTAGGCGAAAATGCCTGAAAACGCCTGTAGTTTAATTCTTAAATGGTTAATGCTAGAACTTTAAAAATGCAGAAAACACTTCAGTTCACAAGAGCACACTGTGCTTCTGTCCTGGTTCAAGTATCTCAAAGCTGAATCACTAGGTAGCAAAAGAGTTTCAAACTCACAGAAAAGCGATTTTAGCCAACTGGAAATAATTCCATGTTTCCTTAGCTTGTGGGTACTAGGTTTCTTTGTGTATTTCAATGAAACTCTGACAAAATGATTCTCTCTTGTGCCCCTCATGGCTCCCCCAAATTTGGTCAATCCACCATCACGGGGTTTTTTGTTTAGAGCCTATTGGATGTTTACCCTGATTAGGCGAAAATTTTCACTGAAAACGCCTGTAGTTTAATTCCTCAATGGTTAATGCTAGAACTTTGAAAATGCAGAAAACACTTTCAGATCACAAGAGCACACTGTGCTTCTGTCCTGGTTCAAGTATCTCAAAGCTGAATCACTAGGTAGCAAAAGAGTTTCAAACTCACAGAAAAGCGTTTTAGCCAACTGGAAATAATTCCATGTTTCTTAGCTTCTGGGTACTAGGTTTCTTTGTGTATTTCAATGAAAACTCTGAAAAAATGATTCTCTCTTGTGCCCCTCATGGCTCCCCAAATTTGGTCATCCACCATCAGGGTTTTTTTGTTTAGAGCCTATTGGATGTTTAACCCTGATTAGGCGAAATTTCACTGAAAACGCCTGTGAGTTTAATTCCTAAATGGTTAATGCTAGAACTTTGAAAATGCAGAAAAGCACTTCAGATCACAAGAGCACACTGTGCTTCTGTCCTGGTTCAAGTATCTCAAAGCTGAATCACTAGGTAAGCAAAAGAGTTTCAAACTCACAGAAAAGCGTTTTAGCGAACTGGAAATAATTCCATGTTTCTTAGCTTCTGGGCACTAGGTTTCTTTGTGTATTTCAATGAAACTCTGAAAAAATGATTCTCTCATGTGCCCCTCAAGGCTCCCCAAGTTTGGTCATCCCACCATCAAGGGTGTTTTTTTTTACAGTCTATTGGATGTTTACCCCTGATTAGGCGAAATGCCTGAAAAACGCCTGTGAGTTTAATTCTTAAATGGTTAATGCTAGAACTTTAAAAACGCAGAACAACACTTCATAGTTCACAAGAGCACACTGGTGCTTCTGTCCTGGTTCAAGTATCTCAAAGCTGAATCACTAGGTAGCAAAAAGAGTTTCAAACTCACAGAAAAGCGATTTAGCCCACTGGAAATAATTCCATGTTTCTTAGCTTGTGGGTACTAGGTTTCTTTGTGTATTTCAATGAAACTCTGACAAAATGATTCTCTCTTGTGCCCCTCATGGCTCCCCAAATTTTGGTCAATCCACCATCACGGGTTTTTTGTTTAGAGCCTATTGGATATGTTTACCCTGATTAGGCGAATTTCACTGAAAACGCCTGTTAGTTTTAATTCCTCAATGTTAATGCTAGAACTTTGGAAAATGCAGAAAACACTTTCAGATCACAAGAGCTCACTGTGCTTCTTTCCTGGTTCAAGTATCTCAAAGCTGAATCACTAGGTAGCAAAAGAGTTTCAAACTCACAGAAAAGCGTTTTAGCCAACTGGAAATAATTCCATGTTTCTTAGCTTCTGGGGTACTAGGTTTCTTTGTGTATTTCAATGAAACTCTGACAAAATGATTCTCTCATGTGCCCCTCAAGGCTCCCCAAGGTTTGGTCATCCTCACCATCAAGGGTGTTTTTTGTTTAGTGAGTCTATTGGATGTTTACCCTGATTAGGCGAAAATGCCTGAAAACGCCTGTGAGTTTAATTCTTAAATGGTTAATGCTAGAACATTAAAAACGCAGAACAACACTTAGATCACAAGAGCACACTGTGCTTCTGTCCTGGTTCAAGTATCTCAAAGCTGAATCACTAGGTAGCAAAAGAGTTTTCAAACTCACAGAAAAGCGTTTTAGCCAACTGAAATAATTCCATGTTTCTTAGCTTGTGGGTACTAGGTTTCTTTGTGTATTTCAATGAAACTCTGAAAAAATGATTCTCTCTTGTGCCCCTCATGGCTCCCAAATTTGGTCAATCCCACCATCACGGGTTTTTTGTTTAAGTCTATTGGATGTTTACCCTGATTAGGCGAATTTC
>JAKELJ010000879.1:0-13624 GCA_025594165.1 Tamias sibiricus
GCCAGAACAAAACACTTTATTCACAAGAGGCACACTGTGATTCTCTCCTGGTTCAGTCTCTCAAAGTGGAATCACTAGGTAGCAAAAGAGTTTCAAAACACACCAGAAAGGTTTTAGCCAACTGGAAATATTTCCATGTTTCTTAGCTTGTGGGTTACTAGGTTTCTTTTTCTATTTCAATGGAAACTCTGACTAAATGATTCTCTCTTGTGCCCCCTCATGGCTCCCCATAAAAATGTGGTCAATCCACCACTCACGGGGTTTTTTGGCTTAGAGGCCTATTGGAGGTTTACCCTGATCAGGCGTTATTTCACTGAAAACGCCTGTAGTTTAATCCTTCAATGGTTAATTGCTAGAACTTTGAAAATATGCAGAAACGCACTTCAGATCACAAAGCACATTGTGCTTCTCTCTGGTACAAGTATTTCAAAGATGAAATCACTAGGTAGCAAAAGAGTTCAAACTCACTGAAAAAGCGTTTAGCGAACTGGAAAAGAATTCCATGTTTCTTAGCTTCTGGGGGGTACTAGGTTTCCTTGTGTATTTCAATGAAACTTGACAAAATGATTCTCGCTTGCCCCCCCATGGCTCCCCAAAATTTGGTCAATCACGCGTCCGGGTTTTTGGTTTAGAGCCTATTGGATGTTTACGCTGATTAGGCGAATTGCACTGAACAAGGCACTGTAGTTTAATTTCTCAATGGTTAATGCTACGAATCTTGGGAAATGCAGAAAGAAAAGCAACTTTCAGGATCACAAGAGCACACTGTGCTTCTTCATGGTTCAAGTATTCTCCAACGCTGAATCACTAGGTAACAAAAGACGTTTTTCAAAACTCACAGAAAAGCGTTTTAGCCCCAATTGGAACTCTTCCATGTTTCCTCAGATTGGGGGTAGTAGGTTTCTTTGTGTATTTCAATGAACACTGTGACAAAATGATTCTCTCTTGGGTGCCTCATGGCTCCCCAAATTAGGTCATCCACCATCCGGGTCATTATGTTAGAGCCTATTCGGATGTTTACCCTGATTAGGGAATTTTCACTGAAAACGCCTGTAGTTTAATTACGCAATGGTATTGCTAGAACTTGAAAATGCAGAAAAAAACTTCAGATCACAAGAGCACACTGTGCTTCTATTCCTGTTCAAAGTATCTCAAAGATGAATGCCTAGGTAACAAAAGAGATTCAAACCACAGAAAAGCGTGTAGCGAAACTGGAAATTAATTCCATGTTTTCTTAGCTTCATGGGCACTAGGTTTTCTTTGTTTATTTCAATGAAACTCTGAAAAAAAATGATTCTCTCATGTGTTCCTTAAGACGCCCCAAGTTTGGTCCAATCCCACCATCAAGGGTGTTTTGTAACAGTCAAATGGATGTTTAACCCTGATAAGGCGAAAATGCCTGAAAACGCCGTGATTTTAATTCTTAAATGGTTTAATGCTGAACTTTAAAAACGCAGAACAAAACACTTTTAGTTTACAAGAGAACACTGTGCTTCTGTCCTGGTCATATATCAAAGCTGAATCACTAGGTAGCAAAAGAGTTTCAAACTCACAGAAACGCGTTTTAGCCAACTGGAAATAATTCCTTTTTCTTAGCTTGTGGGTACTAGTTTCGTTTGTGATTCAATGAAAGCTCTGAAAAAATGATTCTCTCTGTGCCCTCATGCTCCCCAAATTGGTTCAACCACCATCCACGGGTTTTTTTGCTTAGAGCCCTATTGGACCGTTTACCCTGATTAGTCGAATTTCACTGAACTCCTGTAGTTTACTTACTCAATGGTTAATGCTCAGAACTTTGAAAATGCAGAAAGCACTTCAGATCACAAGAGCACACTGTGCTTCTGTTCTGGTTTCAAGTACTCAAAGCTGAATCACTAGGTACAAAAGAGTTTTGAAAATCCCACAGAAAAACCTGATTTACCAACTGGAAATAAATTCATGTTTTCTTAGCTTTCGGGTACTAGGTTCTTTGTGTATTTCAATGAAACTGTTACAAAATGAATCTCTCTTGGCCGCCTCATGGCTCTCCAAATTTGGTAATTCCCACATCACGGGTTTTTTGTTTAGAGCCTGTTGGTATGTTATGCCCGATTAGGATATTTTCACTGAAAACGCCTGTAGTTTAAGTCCTCAATGGTTAAAGGTAGAATTTTGAAATTAATGCAGAATTAAACACGCTATCACAAGAGCACACTGTGCTTCTGTCCTGGTTCAAGTATCTCAAAGTGAATCCCACTAGGTAACAAAAGAGTTTTCCAAAACTCACAGAAAAGCGTTTTTAGCTTAGTGGAAATAATTCCATCGTTTCTTAGCTTTGGGCACTACGGTTTCTTTGTGTTATTTCAATGAAACTCTGAGAAATGATTCTTCTCAGGTGCCCCCTCAATGCTGCCCCAAGGTTCCCAAGTTTGGTCATTCTCCATCAAGTGTGTTTTTGTTTACAATCTTATTGGATGTTTTCCCTGATTAGGCGTAAAATTCCTGAAAAAGCCTGTGGTTTAATTCTTAAATTAATTACTTGCTTGACTATAAAACAGAAGTACAACACTTTAGTTCACAAGAGCACACTGTGCTTCTATCTGTTTCAAGTATCTCCAAAAGATGAATCACTAGGTAGAAAGAGTTTCAAACTCACAGCAAAGCATTTTAGCCACATGGTAAGAATTCCGATGTTTCTTAGCTTGTGGGTACTAGGTTTCTTGTGTATTGCAATTTAATCCGGACAAAATGATTCTGTCTTGTTGCCCCTCATGCTCCCCAAATTTGGAATTTTTTTTTGGTCATCCAACATCACGGGTTTTTTGTTTAGAACCTATTGGATGTTTACCCTGATTAGGCGGAATTCCACTGAAAACGCCTGTTAATTTAATTCCTCTATGGTTAATGCTAGAACTTTGAAATGCAAGAAAAGCACTTCAGATCTCAAGAGTTAACTGTGCTTCTCTCCTGGTTCAAGTATCTCAAAGTGAATCTCTAGGTAGAAGACGAGTTTCAATCTAACCAGAAAGCATTGTAGGCAACTGGAAATAATTCCCTTGTTTCTTAGTTGTGGGTATTAGGTTTCCTGTGTATTTCAATGTAACTCTGTCAAAATGATTTCGCTCTTTGTGCAGCCTCATGGCTCCCCATCATATGGTCAATCCACCATCACGGAGTTTTTTGTTTTGAGCCTATTGGTTGTTTACCCGATTAGAGGAAAAATGCCTCGGAAAACGCCCTGTGAGTTTAATTCTTAATAGTTAATGCTGAACTGTATAAAATGCAGAAACTCAAACCACGTTAGTTCTCAAGAGACACGGTGCTTCTGTCCTGGTTCAAGTATCTCAAAGCTGATTCACTAAGTAGCCAAAGAGTTTCAAAGTCACAGAAAAGGCGTTTAGCCAACTGGAAATAATTCATGTTTCCTAGCTTCTGGTACTCAGGTTCCTTTGTGTATTCAATGATACTCTGACAAAAAGAATTCTCTCTTGTGCCCCTCATGGCTTCGCCAATTTGTCCATCCCTCATCACGGCTTTTTGTTTTAGAGCCATTGGATGTTTGCCCGTGATTAGGCGACATTTGTCACTGAAAACGCTTGTAGTTTAATTCCTCAATGGTTAACAGCTAGAACTTTGAAAATGCAGAAAAGCACTCAGATCACAAGAGCACACTGTGCTTCTGTCCTGGTTCAAATATCTGAAAGCTGGAATCTCTCGGTAACAAAGAGTTTTTCAAACTCACAGAAAAGCAATTTACCTACTGGATAAAATAAGTCCTTTGTTTCTTAGCTTCTGGGTATTAGTTTCTTTTGTATTTCAATGAAAACTCTGAAAAAATGATTCTCTCATGTGCCCCTCAATGCTCCCCAAGTTTGGTCATCCAACCATCAAGGTGTTTTGGTTTACAGTCTATTGGATGTTTACCCTGATTAGGCGAAAATGCCTGAAAACGCCTGTGAGTTTTATTTCTTAAATGGTTAATGCTGGAACTTTAAAAAACGCAGAACAACACTTAGTTTCACAAGAGCACACTGTTCTTCTGTCCTGGTTCAAGTATCTCAAAGCTGAATCACTAGGTAAGAAAAATAGTTTCAACAGTCACAGAAAAGCGTTTTAGCCACTTAAAATAATTTCAATGTTTCTTAGCTTGGTACTAGGTTTCCTTGGTGTATTTCAACGAAACTCTCGACAACAATGATTCTTTCTTGTTGCCCTCAAGCTCCAGTTTGGTCAGCCCACCATAGTGTGTTTGTTACAGGTTAATGGATATTTACCTTGATTAGGCGAATATAGCCTGATAATACGCCTGTAGTTTTAATTCTTAAATGGTTAATGCGCTAGGGAACTTTAAAAATGCAGAACAACACCTTTAGTTCCAAAGAGCACACTGTGCTTCTCTCCTGGTTCAAGTGTCTCAATCTGAATCCCTAGGTAGCAAATGAGTTGCAAACTCACAGAAAAGCATTTAACCAACTAGAAATAATTCCTGTTTCTTATGCTTGTGGGTAGTTGGTCGGCTTTGTGGTTTTCAATGAATCTCTGACCAATATGATTCTTCTTGTGCACCCTCATGGCTCCCACAAATTTGGTCAATCCACCATCATGAGTTTTTTGTTTAGAGCTATTGGATGTTTTACCCTTGATTAGGCGAATTTCACTGAGAAAACGCCTATAGTTTTTTAATTCCTCATGGTAAATGCTACAACTTTTGGAAATGCAGAAAAGCACTTCAGATCACGAGAGCACAACCTGTGCTCTGTCCTGGTTCCAAGTATCTCCAAACTGAATCACTAGGTAACAAAGAGTTTCAAACTCACAGGAAAAAGCGTTTTAGCGAACTGGAACTGTTTCCATGTTTTTAGCTTTACTGGGCACTAGGTTTCTTTGTGTATTTCAATGCAACTCTTGAAAAAATGATTCTCTCATTGTGGAACCTCAAATTGCTTTCCCAAGTTTGGTCTTTCCCACCATCACTCAAGGGTTGTTTTGTTTCCACCGTTATTGGTTGTTTACCCTGAATAGGCGAAAAATGCCTTGAAAATGCCTGTGAGTTTAATCTTAAATGGTTTATGCTAGAACTCTAACAAACGCAGGAACAACCACTCGAGATTCACAAGAGCACCACTGTGTTTCTGTCATAGGTTCAAAAGTATCTCAAAGCTGAATTACTGGTAGCAAAAGAGTTTCAACTCACATAAAAGCGATTTAGCCCAAAAATTAAAAAAACTGGATTATATTCCATGATTCTAACTTCTGGGTACTAGGTTTCTTTTGTATTTCAATGAATAACTCTGACAAAATGATTCTCTCTTGTGTCCGTCATGGCTCCCAAATTGTTCATCTCACCATCACGGGTTTTGTGTTTAGAAGCCTATTGGATTATTTACCCTGATTAGGCGAATAATCACTGAAAGGCCTGTTAGTTTAAATCTTCTATGGTTAATGCTCTAGAAATTTGAAAGATACAGAAAGCACTTCAGATTCACAAGAGCACACTGTGCTTCTTTCCTGGTTCTAGTATTCTCAAAGCTGAATCACTAGGTATCAAACGAGTTTGAACACTCACAGAAAAGCGTTTTAGGAACTGGAAATAATTCCATTGTTTATTAGCTTCTGGGCTCACTAGGTTTTCTTTGTGTTTTTCAATGAAACTCTGAAGAAATGATTCTCATCATGTGGCCCCTCCAGGCTCCACAAGTTTGGTCATCCACCATCAAAGGTGTTTTGTTTACATTCTATTGGGATGTTTTACCCTGAATAGTTGCGAAAATGCCTGAAAACCTGTGAGTTTTAATTCGTTAATGGTTTAATGCTAGAACTTTAAAAATGCAGAACAACACTTTAGGTCACAAGAGCCTCGTGCTTCTGTCCTGGTTCAAGTATCTCAAGCTTAATCACTAGGTAGGCAAAAGAGTTTCATCAACTCACAGAAAAGCGTTTTAGCCAATTGGAAAGAATTCCCTGTTTCCTAGCTTGTGGGTATAGGTTTCTTTGTGTATTTCAATGATAGCTCTGACAAAATGATTCGTCTCGTGTGTGGCCTCATGCTCCCCAAATTTGGGTCCCATGACCACCATCCGGATTATGTTTAGAGCCTATTGGATAGTTACCCTGAATACAGGCGAATTTCACTGAAAACGCCTGTAAGTTTAATTCCTCAATGTTAGAAGCTAGAACTTGAAAACATAGAAAAGGACTTCTGATCACAAAGCACACTGTCTTCTGTCCTGGTTCAAGATATCTGAAGAGCTGAAATCTCCTAGGTAAAAAAGAGTTTCAAACTCATCAGAAAAGGAGCACGATTTAGCCAACTGGAAAGAATTCCATGTTTCTTTTCATTAGCAATCTGGGTACTTATCTACTAGGTTTCTTTTGTATTTCAATGAAACTCTGAAAAAATGAATTCTCCTCATTGCCCCTCAATCTCCCCAAGTTTGTCATCCCACATCAAGGTGTTTTGTTTACAGTCTATTGATGTTTTACCCTGATTAGGCGAAAATTCGAAAACGTCCTGTGGTTTTAAATTCTTAAATAGCTTTAATGCTAAGAACTTTTAATAAACGAAGATGTAAACACTTTAGTTTTTCATAAGAAAGTCACACAGTGCTTCTCTCCCCAGGTTTATGTATCTCAAAGCTGAATCAGATTTAGGTAGCGATAAAGAGTTCCATAAATTCTACAAAAGAATGCGGTTGTTTAGCCAACTGGAAAGAATTCCATGTGTCATTAGCTTCTGGGTACTAGGTTTCTTTGTGGATTGTCACATTAAATGACGCTCTGAAAAAGAAGGATTCTCGCTCATGTGACACTAAATGCTTGCCCAGTAGTTTGAGTCATCCCACCATCCATGGTTGTTTTCTGTTTAGAGAGTCTATAGGATGATTTACCCTGATTAGGCGAAAATGCTCTGAATAACGCCTGTGAGAGTATAATTCATCAAATTGGTTTTAAGAGGCCTAGAACATATAAAATTCGCAGGATAGAATCAACACTTTTATTGTTCTCTTGGAGTACACTGTGTCTTCTGTTCCTGGTTCTAGGTATCTCGCAAAGCTTGAATCTCTAGGTTTAGCGAAAGAGATTCAAACTCACGAGAAAAGTTGTTTTAGTCGAACTGGAAATCATTTACCATGTTTCTTAGCGTCTGGGACACTAGGATTAATTTTTCTTTGTAGTCTTTATCAATGGAAAACACTGAAAAAAAGTTTCTTCGTCCTATGTGCCCCATCAAGGTTTTCCTAGTGTGGGTTTCATCCCATCCATCAAAGGTGTTGTTTTGGTTCTACAGAGATGTCTCAGGAACAAATGGCAGTTGTTTTTACCCGGATTAGGTGAAATGTCCTAGTGAAAAACGCCTGTGTAGTTTTTTATTCTTAAATGGTTTTATGCTAGAACTTTAGAAAACGCAGAACAACACTCTAGTTCACAAGACCACACCTGTGCTTTCTCTCCCTGGTTCTTAGTGTATCTGCTGAAAGCTGGGAATCTCTAGGTAATGCAAAAAGATGATTACAAACTCACAGAATAGCGTTTTGTAGTCCAACTTGGAAATTAACTTCCATGTTTCCCACCCCCCATTTCTTAGCTTGTGGGTACTTAGGTTTCTTTGTGTATTTCATATGAAATCTCTGACAATTTGTTTCTCTTCGTTTGTCCCCATCATGGCTCCCCCATAATTTGAGTCATTCCCTCCATCTCCGTGGTTTTTTTGTTTTAGACCCTACTATGTGATTGTTGAACATGATGTTAGGCGTAATTTTCACTGAAAACTTTCCTGTAAGTTTAATTCCTCAATGGGTTAAAGCTTGAGAACTTTGAAAATGCTGGAAAAGCACTTCTTCTTCAGATCACAAGAGCAACACTGTGCTCTTTCCTGGTTCAAGTATCCTCAAAGCTGGGTACTGAATCTCAGGTAGTAGCAAAAAGAGTTTCTTTTTCAAACTCAACAGAAAAAAAAGCGAGGGAATTTAGCCAACTGGAAATTATTCCATGTTTCTTAGCTTCTGGGGGGACACTAGGTTTCTTTTTGTCATTTCAATGAAACTCTGAGTACAAATAAAATGATTCTCTCATTGTGCCCCTCATTGGCTCCCCAAGTTTGTTCTTCCTACACCCAAGTTGGTCATACCACCATCAGGGTGTTTTGTTTACTGTCTCTATTGGATGTATGATTACCCTGAATTAGGCGGAAAATGTCTCTGAAAAACGCCTCTGTCGCCTGTAGTTTAATTCTTAAATGGTTGTTAATGCTTAGATACTTTAATAAAAGTGCAGGAAAAAAATGAACAACACTTTTGTTCACACGAAGACACATGTTCTGTGCTTCTATCTGGTCTGGTTCAAGTATCTCAAAAGCTGAATCACTAGGGTAGCAATAAAAAGAGTTTCAAACTCAGAAGGGGAAAAGCGTTTTAGTCCTAACTATGGAAATAATTCCATGTTTCTTAGCTTTGTGGTATTAAGGTTTCTTTTGTGTATTTCAATGAAACTCTGACAAAATGATTCTCTCTTTCTTGATGTCGACCCCTCATGGCTTCCCAAAATTTGGTCAATCCCACCATCACGGGTTTTTTGTTTGTAGGAGCATTTTTGGATGTTTACTCCCTGATTAGGCGAATTTCACTGAAAACGCCTGTAGTTTGATGCTATTTAATTTCTCAATGGTTAATGCTAGAACTTTGAAATGCAGAAAGGAAAGAAAAGCCATTCAAAAAAGGCATCATCAGATCACACAAGAGCACGCACTGTGCTTCTTTCCTGGTTCAAGTATCTCCAAAGCTGACGGATCACTACTGGTAACAAAAAGGAGTTTCAACTACTCAACAGAAAGCCGTTTTTAGCGAACTGGAAATAAATTCCATGTTTCATTAGCTTCTAAGTGTGGCACTAGGTTTTTCTTTTGTGTATTTCAAATGAACACTCTGAATGAAATGATTCTCTAAGGTGGCCCCTCAGTGGACGGCTCCCCAAGTTTGGACATCATCCCTCCTACCATTCTAAGGGTGTTTTGTTTACAGTCTATTGGATGTTTTCACCCTGATTAAGGCGAAAATGCCTGGTGAAAACTGGCCTGTGAGCTTTAATTCTTAAATGGTTAATGCTGGAACATTAATAAAACGCAGAAAAAACACTTTCGAGTTAACAAGAGCACACTGTGCTTCTGTCCATGGTTTTCAAGTATCTCAAAGCTGAATCACTAGGTAGCAAAAGAGTTTCAAACTCACAGAAATAGCGTTTTAGCCAACTGGAAATATTTCCATGTTTCTTTAGATTGTGGTTACTACTGGTTCTTTCTTTGTGTAGTTTTTCAATGAAAAAAAAAAACTGTGACCAAAATGATTTCTCTCTTGTGCCCCTCATGCTCCTCAAATGTGGTCAATCCACCATCACGGGTTTTTTGCTTAGAGCCTATTGTATGTTTACCTGATTAGTCGAATTTCACTGAATCTCCTGTAGTTTAGATTCCTCAATGGTTAATGCTATAACTTTTTTTGAAAATGCAGAAAATCTCTTCAAATCACAAGAGCACACTGTGCTTCTCTCCAGCTTTCAAGTATCTCAAAGCTGAATCACTAGGTAAGCAAAAAGAGTTTCAAACCTCACAGAAAAGCATTTTAGCGAACTGGAAATCGATTCCCAAGTTTTTTTATGGGGGGGCTGGGCACGGAACTGCAGGACACTAGTTTGTCGTTTGTGTATTTCAATGAAACTCTGAAAAAAATGATTCTCTCATGTGCCCCCTCAATGCTCCCCAAGTTTGGTTGACTGCCCACCATCAAGGGTGTTTTGTTCACAGTCTATTGGATGTTTACCCTGATTAGGCAGAAAAAAATGCCTGAAAACGCCTGTGAGTTTAATTCTTAAATGTTTAATGCTAGAACTTTTAAAAAACGCACCAGAAACAACACTCTAGTTCACAAGACCACACTGTTGTGCAATCTCCCCCTGGTTTCAAAGTATCTCAAAGCTGATCACTAGGTAGCAAAAGAGTTTCAAACTCATGAAAAAAGCGTTTTAGCCAACTTGAAAATAATTCCATGTTTCTTATTTCTTGTGGGTAGTAGTTTTTCTTTTGTGTATTTCAATGAAACTATGACAAAATGATTCTCTCTTGTTCCATCAATGGCTCCACAAATTCTGGTCAGATCACCATCACGGGTTTTTTTATTTTTTTGTTTAGAGCGTTATTGGCTGATTGACCATGATTAGGGCGAATTTCACTGAAAAAGGCCTGTAGTTTAATTCAAGCAAATGGTTAATGCTAGAAAACCTTGAAAATGCAGAAAATAGCAACTTCAGATCACAAAAGCACACTGTCCATATCTGTCCATGGTTCAAGCTATTCTCAAAGGCTGAATCACTAGGTAGCAAAGGAGTTTCAAAACTCACAGAAAAGCGAATTTCGCCAACTGGAAAATATTTCCATGTTTCTTAGCTTCTGGGGTACTAGGATTCCTTTTGTATTAATATGAAACTCTGACAAAAGGATTCTCTCTTGTGTCCGTCATGGCTCCCCAAATTTGTTCAATCTCACCAATCCCACGGGTTTTTTGTTTTAGTGGCATATGGTTCCTTTTCGGATGTTTATCCTGATTAGGCTAATTTCACTGAAAACGGCCAGTTAGTTTAAATCTTCCAAATGGTTTAATGGATAATAAATTTGAAAAATGCAGAAAAGCACTTACAGATTACAAGAGCACACTGGTGCTTGCTTTCCTGGTTTAAAGTACCTCAAAGCTGCATCACTATGGTCACAAAAAGAGATTTTCAAACTCACAGAAAGCGATTTAGCGAACTGGAATAATTCCATGTTTCTTAGCTTTGGGCACTAGGTTTCTTTGTGTATTTCAATGAAACTTGAATAAAGATACTCTCATGTGCCCCTCCAGGCTCCAGTTTTGGCATCCACCATCAAGGGTGTTTTGTTTAAATTCTATTGGATGTTTACTGATTAGGCGAAAATGCCTGAAGACGCCTGTGAGTTTTATTCTTAATGGTTAATGCTTGGAACTTTAAACGCAGAACATCACTTTAGTTCACAAGTAGCAACACTGTGCTTCTGTCCTGGTTCATGTATCTCAAAGCTGAATCACTACGGTAGCAAAAGGAGTTTCAAAAAGAGTCACGAGAAAAAGCGTTTTTAGCCAACTGGGAAATTATTCCATGTTTCTTAGCTTCCTGGTTACTTAGTTTCTTTGTGTAATTACAATGAAACTCTGACAAAATGATTCTCTCTTGTGTCCGTCATTGGGCTCGTCCAATATTGGTAAATCATCTCACCATCACGGGTGTTTTTGTTTAGAGCCTATTGGCATGTTTTGATCCTGATTAGGGGCCGAATTTTCACTGAAACGCACTGTTAGTTGTATAAATTCCTCAATGGTTAATGACCTAGATAACTTTGAAAATGCATTAAAAGCACTTCAGATCACAAGAAGCAACACTGATTCTTCTTGTCCTGGTTCAAGTATCTCAAAGCAGAATCACTAGTAACAAAAGAGTATTCAAACTAACAGAAAAGCGTTTTAGGCGAAGTGGAAATAATTCCATGTTTCTATAGCTTCTTGGGGGCACTAGGTTTCTTTTGTGTATTTCAATGAAACTCTGGAACAAATGATTCTCTACTTGTGCCCCTCTCAGGCTCCCCAAATTTGGTTCATCTCACCATCAAGGGTTTTTTTGTTTTTTTTAGAGCCTATTGGAAGCTGTTTACCCAGATTAGGCGAAAATGCCTGAAGACGCCTGTGAGTTTATTTCTTAATGGTTAATTCTGAACTTTAAAAACGCAGAACAACAACTTTAGTTATCACAAGAGTCACACCCCACTGGCTTCTTCCCTGGTTCAAGTATCTCAAAGCTGAATCACAAGGTAGCAAAAGAGTTTCAAATTCACATAAAAGCGTTTTAGAGGCAACTTGGAAAATTATTCCATGTTATCTTAGCTTCTGATACTAGGTTTCTTGTGTATTTCAATGGGAAACTCTACAAAATGATTCTCTCCTTGTGCCCCTCATGGCTCGCCAAAATTGGTCCATTCCCAACCATACGGGTTTTTTGTATAGAGCCTAATGGAATTTTTGCCCTGATTATGGCGAATTTCACTGAAAACGCCTGTTTTTAATTCCTCAAAGGTTAAAGCTAGGAACTTGAAATGCATAAAAGCACTTCAATCACAAGAGCACACTGTTCTCTGTCCTGGTTCAAGTATCTCAAAGCTGAATCACATGGTAAAAAAATTTCAACTCACCAGAAAAGCGTTTTAGCGAACTGGAAAATAATTTCATGTTTCTTAGCTTTCTGGGCACTAGGTTTCTTTGTGTATTTCAATGAAACTCGAAGAAATGATTCTCATCATGTGCCCCTCAATGCTCCCAAGGTTGGTCATCCACCATCAAGGTGTTTTGGTCTTACAGTCGATTGAATTTTTCCCTGATTAGGCAAAAAATTCCTGAATACGCCTGTGAGTTTAATTCTTTAAATATTAATGCTAGAACTTTAAAAACGAAGAAAAACACTTTAGTTCACAAGAAAACACAGTGCTATCTCTCCTGGTTCAATATCTCAAAGCTGAATCACTAGCACGAGTAGCAAAAGATTCCAAACTCACAGCAAAGCATTTTACAACGGAAATAATTCCATGTTTCATAGCTTCTGGGGCACTAGTTTCTTTGTGTATTTCAATGAAACTCTGAAATAGTGATTCTCTCTGTGGCCCCTAAATGCTCCCCAATTTGTCATCCCACCATCAAGGTGTTTTTGTTTACAGTTCTATTGATGTGTACCCTGATTAGGCAAAATGCCTGAAAAACGCCTGTGAGTTTAATTCTCAAATGGTTAATGCTAGAAACTTAAAAAACGAAGAAACAAACACTGTACGTTCTCAAGACACACTGTGCATCGTCCTGGTTTCAATTATCTCAAAGCTGAATCACTAGTAACAGAAGAGATTCCAAACTCACAGAAAAGTGTTTTAAGCGAACTGGTAAATAATTCCATGTTTTTCTAGCTTCGGCACTAGTTTCTTTGTGTATTTCAATGAAACGTCTGAAAAAATGATTCTCTCAAGTGCCCTCTCAATGCTCCACCCAAGTTTGGTTATACCCACCATCAAGGTTGTTTTGTTCACAGTCCTAGTGGATATTTACCCTTTAGCAAAAATGCCCTGAAAACGCCTGTGAGTTTAATGCTTTAAATGGTTAATGCTAGAACTTTAAAAAAAAACGCAGAACAACACTCTAGTTCACAAGACCACACTGTGCTTCTTCATCCTGGTTCAAGTATCTCAAAGCAGAATCACTAGGTAGCACAAGAGTTTCAAACTCACAGAAAAGCGTTTTAAGGGGGCCAACTGAAATAATTTCCAGTTTCTTATCTTTGTGGTAGTATTTCTTTGTTTATTTCAATGAAACTATGACAAAAGATTCTCTCTTGTTCCCATCAAGGCTCCCCCAAATGTGGCAGTCCCCCACCATCACGGTTTTTTGGTTTAGAGCCTATTGGATTTGACCCTAAAAAAAAAATAAGCGGCGATTTCACTGAAAAAAAGCCTGTAGTTTTAATTCATCAATGGTTAATGCTAAACCTTTTGAAAATGCAGAAAAGCACTTCAGATCACAAAAGCAACAAACCCACTGTTCATCTGTCC
>JAKELJ010000880.1:0-13610 GCA_025594165.1 Tamias sibiricus
AATCTACAACATAATTTTCCAAACATTAATTTAAAATCAGTAAAAGTTCAATTAATTATATTTCTAGCATCAGGTGAATTGAGGAATCTCACAAACAAACAGAGTACTTCTGGGTCACATCGTACAACCACACAAACTCAGGCCCACAGACTCAGGGGCCAGCACATGGTCTCAGCTGTGCACAAGACAGTCATACCTGAGTGACTCAGAGGGGCAGATGATGAATCCATCAAGAGAGAGGTCAAAAGCTTGCTGCATGTATGCCAGCACTTTGGTTTTCTCTGAGTCCCCAGGCCCATAGCTCTGCTCCTCTGAAATTTCTTTCAGAAACCTGGATCTATAATAAGACCCCAGGAGAGCAGGGATCCTTGATGAGCTCAAATTGCCCATACTTTGAAGGTCAGGAGCAGTCTCTATGGAGACTGTGCCCATGTACAAAACACAGTTCTCCTCATTCACTGGGAAGTTCCAGAATGGCCTGTGTGTGCACAGAGGCAAAGGGGGCCTGTGCACTTCTGATGAAGTAGAGCTGCAGCCAATGCAAAGTCACAGCAGAACCAAAAGCCTCTGCCCCATTTATACTTTCAAGCATCATCAGTGCTGCAAGGAGGCAATACAGGGCATGGTGAATTGTAAATATTGGGAAATTTAAATATGGGAAAAAAACAGACATCCCACCACATGAGGTCAAAAGTACTGTGCAGGCTCAAGCACCCCAGGAGCTGGTCCAGGAGATCTGGCTGCTATTGCTGTTGCAGGCTCTATTCTGCAGTGTGCTTCCAGGAGGAACACCTGCTGCTTTTCCACAGGCCTGGCCTTCTCTGGAGGACACATCCACATTCACTCTCCACAGTCACTCCTGGTTCCTGGGTAATTCTCTCATCCCAACACATCAACATGGCCCTGCCCATGATGTCTTCCCAACCCTCTGTGCCCTGCGTCTGTGTGTGTGAAAACGTGAGGTGCATTCTGCACCTCCACATGCAGACCACAGGCTTGGCAGATGCTGTGCTGGTGATGGACAGCAACAGCCTGGACATGCCTCGCCCCTACCATGCATATGAGCCTCTTGACACAGTAGGTTATTTTCCTCGTTTCTTTATATCAATATAAAATTGGGTCATTAAATTCCCTGGAAAATTATCAGGTGGAAAGGTTTCCAGGGCAGGGATTAATTTTGGGGCCAAATAGTTAAAAAATAAGGTGCCTCCCAAAATTTCATGTATGAGAAAATACAAGAAAGTTCAGTGGTGACAGGGCTAGATTTTAACAGCTCTAACATAAAGAGGATTAGTCCATAGACATTTCATTGACTTGCAGCAATTGTAGGTAGGTGGGATTTGGATAAAGAAGGCAAATCCTTGGAGTTTCACCTTTGGGGTTCACACTTCATCCATGTTCAGTGGAGCTCTGATTAATTCCAGTGGTCAAATCCTCAGCTACTTTTGTCCTGCATGGTCTTCTCAATGGTATTCTGCCTCTCCTTGCCCAAAGCTAAGGACTTGGTCAACATGCACTCCAAACTAAGAGCTTCTGCTCCTCTACTTTGCACTTGTCAGGACTTTGGCCACAGTGGAAAATTGATGTCTAAGCATTGAGATATTTTATGTGAGGTTTTCGTATGACAATATCATATCTATGGTAACTTCATCTCATTCAACTAAAACATAGCAGTGAATATGAAAACCAAGGCAAAGTCATGAGTGGCTGGAGCCCACTAGCTCAACCTTACACAGGTGAGGTGGTGAAGACTGGCATATAGAGAGATCCAGGTTTCCATGTCAGGAAGTGAGATCATCTGAAGATCTCTCCTATTTGGCGAAGAACAGCTTTCTAAAT
This sequence comes from Tamias sibiricus, assembly GCA_025594165.1. Lineage (NCBI taxonomy): Eukaryota > Metazoa > Chordata > Mammalia > Rodentia > Sciuridae > Tamias > Tamias sibiricus. The sequence continues at coordinate 1,840 of JAKELJ010000880.1, forward strand.
CAGATGATTTAGTAGGACTAAAATACTTCACCCAATGGCACACATAACTTTGCTGATATTGAAATCATGGCGACAAGCCACATGTTAGCTGAGTTATCCCATGACCAGGAAGTGGGTGTCTGCAGGTTCAGTGTTTGAAGTGAATCCATGATCAACACCACAGGGAATAAGGAAAGAGGCCCCACATGTCTTATTAGTATGCTGTGCTTACTCAGTTAGGAAGAAGATCAATATCTGAACCTCACCAGGAGATCAGCAATTACACCTGCCCTTTCAGTGAATCTAACCTCACAAAAGAGAGTGTCAACTGTTTGCTCCAAATGATGGGCTGAGGGCAAGGCAGGTCTCACTGCAGTGATGCTGCACAGGGAAGGGGACCTGGGCCTCCCTCCCTCACCCCAGCCTGCCCTGCATGCCGTCCTGTCTGCTGTCAGCCTGGCTCTGATGCTCTGGGTGGAGTCAGTGGCTCTCAGCCTCAGACTGCATCTGAGAACTCCCTCTGCCCCCAGCACTCTCACATGTCCCAGCACCTGCATCCTGTCCTCTCATGGTGGAGACCAGAGAGCAGGTGAGGTTAGTGGAAGAGCGTGGACAGATTCCCACCCACTGCTGACCACAGGCATTGAGAACTTCTCCTTCAGGGCTGGGAGGTGAACCTGGGGCCTCTTGCATGCTAGGCAAGTCCTTGCCACTCTGAGACCCTCCCACATCCAGGAGAAGGGCTTGGAAGAGGCAGGCTGGGTGTAGAAAGGTAGCCTCCTCCACTGACAGCCTTCTAGCACCCCTAAAACCACAGCTCTCCTGTCACATGTAAAGTTACACTTGTGAAAAAGACAGGGGACACATCTCAGGAGGACAGAGGAAGTGGGCAGCCTGGCCTCAGCCTCTCCTGATATAAGAAGAGCCTCAGCCACATGTAAATCCCTCCTCCTGCTCTGGGTTCAAATGCCCTCTTGGCTGTGGGAGCTCACAGCTCTCTGCTCAGTCAGGGCTGAGGTCTCTGGGAAGGCAGCGTGTGGTCTAGAAAATGAGGCTGCTGGATCTTGTCCTGTGCCTGTTCACAGCTCTCTTGGGTGAGTGTCCCCGTGTCACATCTGGGTCCATGAGGAGGTTGTCACTGCAGGTGACTGACAGGATGTGCCTCTCCTTGTCCTCAGGTGTCCTTTGCCAGGTGCAGCTGCAGGAGTCAGGACCTGGCCTGGTGAAGCCCTCACAGACCCTGTACCTCGCCTGTGCTGTCTCTGGTTACTCCATCACCAGTGGTTACTGCTGGAGCTGGATCCGTCAGCCCCCAGGACAGGGGCTGAGTGGATAGGGCGCATATGTAGTGATGGTAGCACTTACTACAGCCCAGCCCTCAAGAGCCGAGTGTCCATCTCCAGAGACACGTCCAAGAACCAGTTCTCCCTGCAGCTGAGCTCCCTGACCCCTGAGGACATGGCCACCTATTACTGTGCCAGACACACAGTGAGGGGACCTCAGTGTGAGCCCAGACACAAACTGACCTGCAGGGTGCTCAACACCAGCAGGGGGCGCTCAGCACACAGGGAGCTGAGGTGCCAGCTTCGGAGGAGCAGAGAAGAGTGGATGGTTTATCTCCTGGGTTATCAGCGTCCCCCTGGATCCCATCATGAAGACTCTGGAGGTCTCTTCTGTCTCAGATCATCCCATGCTGTTCTCTTATGGAGTCAGGAGTGTTTTCCTCCACCTATCGCAGCTCATGCTGCACAGTACACGTGTGAATCTATGTGCCCATGTGTGTGTATGCCTGTATGTTATGTGTGTGTATGTGTGTGTGTATGTGCATGTGTGTGTGTGTATGTGCATGTGTGTTCTGTGTGTGGATTTGGGTGTGTGTGTGCGTGTGTAAGTCTGTATGGTTAGACCCCTGGAAGGCAGAACTGGCACCTTGTCACATTGCTGTCCCTGAGGTCCTAAGCCTGCCCTGCTCCAGCCATCTAGTTTATGGGCAGCTGCAGAGGACTCACCTGGGGAAGGCTCATCAGGCCCTCAGACACCTGGACCCATCACAGCCATGAACCTCCAGGTGCTCTGTACACCCTGACCTGGACTCAACCTACCAGGGCAGGCAGTGGTGAGTTCACACCAAGGCTGCAGCCTCACCTTCCAGACCAGAGCCCAAGTTCCCAGAATCCTCAGTCCACGTGTACACACACACAAAACACACACACACACACACACACACACACACACAGTTCACAGTCACATACACACTCTCACACTCACACACACTCACTCATGCTCACACACACACATTCACACATTCTCATACACACTTTCTAAAAACACACACACACACACACACACACACACACAACACACACACACGCACTTGCAGTAGAAACCTGTGTTCAATACTCAGCTTTCCAAACCTTAGTTGTCATCACAGAAACCTTTATTGCCACAATGGTTCTCCTGGTGACTGCACAGCTCCCTTCACCCTCGGCCACATCTCCACCTCATCTCTCCCTGATGAGCTCTCCCACCCTGGGTCATGGGTTGCCTGAGGCTGTCCCTGGGCAGGTGGCATCCTGCATGTGGATGTGGTGACCCAGAGTCCTGCTGCTGCTATGCTCCACCACAAGGACCATGGCAGTGTCTGGGGTCATTCTGTGTTACTGCAGGACAGTGGGCCTCTCCTGCCCCTGGGTAGTAGAAAGCATGATCCTGCCTCACACCTCACAATCACAGAGCCCAAATGCTGGTTATGCCAGGCTCAGGAACCCTGGTGTTCACATAAAGACTTGTCACAGTCCATCCACAAAGTGAACTTGCTCTGACTGAATCACTACCTGGAAAACCTCAGCACACCTGGTCTCAGTGTGCACAGATGGCAATGGGTCCACTCCTCACACATGTGTTTCATAGAGAGTGGGTGAGTGATCTCAGTGTGCACAAAGGATGGACCAGGTGCCCACAGCAGATTGCAGCACCAGGACAGGGCAAGGTCACACACCTGTGGGAGCTGAAGCCCACCTGTGCCCATCCTGAGGTCATTGAAGATGAGGCTGAGACAGGCCTGGCCAGAGGTCAGGGGCCTTGTCACCCTGACCCTGTGGTATTTGTGGTGCTTCACTCAGGGCCTCTCCCCTATCCTGTGCCCTCCAGAGCCAGCAGCCTTCCTTGGAGGCAGAGCACATGACTGGCATTCTCTTTTTTTCTGGAGTGTCCATTGCAGTTGAGCTTCACATCCACAGCTCCAAGCATCATTGTCTTTGGGATTACCACAGTGATTCTGACCATTCCTCTCATCACCTGGCCTCCAAGAATTTCCCCTGAAGGAGCAATGGGAGAAGCCTCCATGACCACTAACTGCAGCTTCCTGCATCCTGCAGAACCAGCACTGTGTGCAGGACACCAAGGTGTGCTGGAAGCTCAAGCAGGACTGAGCCCCTCACATCAAACTATCACATTACACTCTTGTCCCCCAGAAGCTCATGACCACCTCACAATTCAAAATACATTTAGTCCATTTCCAAGAGTCCCCACAGTCTCAGTAGTTAAGCATTGCACAAATGTTCAAGTCCAAACTCTCCTCTGACACTCAAGGCAAACTAGCATGTTGAGCTCTAAAATCCAAATCAATTTACATGTATGTAATATATAAAAGTACAAAGTAAACATTTTCCTTCAGAAAAATAGGGGCACAGAAGGAAAGGCTGGGACAGTCAAGAGAAATTCATCAAAGAAGTCCTGGGATCATGTCTGGGATCTGGGGCACAAGGCATGGTGATTTTCTCTCCAAAGTGTTGCTGAAAGCCCCGTCCTTGTCCTGGGTGCCAATCCAATAACCAGGACAAGGGATTTGAGAAAAAGAAAGAAGGTTTATTGCTTTGCTAGCAAAGGAGAAACACAGGGAGGCCTGTCCCAAAGCTGTGATTCTCCCCATCAGCAGGAGCAGGGGCTTTTACAGAGGTGCGACAAAGGCTACATGGTCTGCCTGGATTTGTAACTCAATGGTTGATGTGGGACAAGATTCATGTCTGGGATGTTCAGGTGCCATCCCCAAAGTCTGGTTTACCTCCTTCCTATTGTGGGTGTGTGCTCAAGGACATATACTTCTGCCTAGGGTGGAGAAGAAAGGTAACCCTGTGTCCCCTGAGATTAGGAAGGGGGATGTTAGGGAGAAGCAGGGAGAGAGGAAGAGAAAGAAACATGTTCATATTAAAATAAGTTGCAGTGGCACAGCAGCAAGGGTACATTCAAAGCATAAGGTGGACACTGTTACAGTTGTGCTAATTTGCATTTCTATCAACAAATGATGAGTGTAGTTTCCCCAAAATACTCACCAGAATTGATTATCATTTGTGATTTTGGAAATTGCCCTTTGGCCTCCAGTGAGATAAAATCATGTGGCTAAAGGCAACATATTCCAAACCCAAGGCCAAAGTCATACTGAATGAGAAAAACAAAAAACATTCTCTCAGATATAGGAACAAGACATAGATGACCTCTCACCCCTCCTATTAAACATATTCCCAGTCATATGTATTCTGACACAGATGCATTTACACAGGAACACAGAGCAGCTATATTGAGGCTAAAGTGACTGCTCTGTGGTCACCAGAGTAAGAGGTTGAGGAAGCTCAGAGGACCCTGGTGAGTCTTTTCATCAACTCAGGGAGGGACTTCAGTGGGATTGCCTGATTATGGGTGTCCTTGGGATTTTCATTATAGCAAACAGAGCTAGTCCAGAGTTGCTTCCCTGGACACCTGATGAACCTCAGGCTCATGGTCCTCCTGGCTCCCAAGGAGTCCCTGAGACTCAACACTGGTCCTCTGGCACATTTGCTGCTTGTAAATGAAATTTGTGGGGCTGAGGATCAGGCTAGGTTCCTGGAGGGGACAGGCAGGCAGACTGGGTCACCACAGCAGCTGAGCCCTAGTGAGTGGGAGAAGGCCCCCTCTGTCCATGTCTGCCCACCCACTCTGTAAAAAGCCCTGTGGCGCACGCCTTGCCAATGTGTGCCCACAGCCAGTAGCAACCTGGCCTGTCTCTAAATCACAAAATAAAGGGCTGGGGAGCCCATGGCTGCCCAGTTTCCTGCCTGTGAGTTCCTGGCTGTGGCTTTGCACCTGAATTATTCACCACAATCCTGGGAGAAAAAGTGGGGAGACACGAGGGAACACCCTGGGCCTTGTCTTCCCAGTACAGCATTGTGAGGACCCCTGTGCCTGTGGCTGCTGAATGGGTTACCTAGGACTCCCTCCACAGAGTCTGCTGAGTTCTGGCAGGAAGCAGCTACCACTGTGCCCAACCCTCTCTCTGCTGTCGAAGCCCTCACCAGGACAATCAGGACACAGTCTAGGAGACTCCAGACCCCAGGACCACTAGAGTCAGAGTCAAGATCCCCTATTGGCCCTATGGCCATAGTCTTCCCTAATAATCAATCCTCCTGAAACAAATTGCTGTTTGCTATCTCTACAGCTTCCAGGGAAGGGAACAGGACCTACCTGCTTCCACACTCAAGTGGTGGGCCAGACTGAGGCCACGTGCCCCATCCATTTCTATACATCAGAAGGACAGAGGGTAACAGGCCCCCCAATGCAAGGCCTGCAGGGACTTCCAAATCGTTTCCATGTTGGGAAGGGTTTGCCTACTTCCACAGTGAATCTGGCCACTTAAACATGGCCAGGGCCTACAGTGGGTGGGTTGGATAACTGGTGGTAGCATCATTTACTATAACCCAATCCTTGAATCAAGATCCAGAGTCACCATAGACACACCCAAAGTAAATTTTCATCCGCTTCACTGCTGGAAAGCTGAAGGCTTGTTCATGTCTCACTGAGAGACACATAGGAGATGTGTGTTTTCAGGACACAATAGTCCAAACAGGGAAATCAGTTCCCACAGGGCAATCATGTCTTGCAGGTGTTCAGTTCCCACAAGGTGCTCCAGGCCTGCATAGGGAGGTCAGGACCAGCAGGGGGACTCAAGATCAATAGGGGCTTCAAGACAGCAGGAGGCTCAGAATCTGTAGGGTGTTCAGACCAACAGAGGGATCTCAAGACAAGCAGAGGGAGCTCAAGACTAGCAGCAGGAGCTCAGGTCCAAGACAGGAAGCTCAAGACCAGCAGATGAAACTCAGTACCAGCAGGGGGTTCAGGAACCTTAGGGGCACCAAGACCAGCAGTGAGCTCTGGAACAGCAGATGCTCAAGACCAGCATATGGAGCTCAGGATGAGCAGAGTTCTCATCACCAGCGTGAGGAGCATAGGACCAAAACTGGGATCTCAGGGCCAGGAGAGAACTCAGAACATCCATGGAGCTCAGAACCTGCAAGAGAAACTCAGAAAAAAAAAAAAAAAATGAGTGCAGGGCCAGATCCAGAGAGAGGTTCACAGGGAGACTGTGTTGGTGTTCAGCATTCACAAGTCCCTCTCCAGAGAACAGTCCCCAGGGAACAACTCTAGGTGTATGATAGTGCTCCTGTTACTGTCACCTGGATAGCAGAGTTATGACATTACAAGAACCCACTCTCACAGGAACAGCAGTAGAGCTTTAAACATGGGGGCAGAAATGGCTCTGCTCTAGTCAATGAAGTCAGACCTGAGAAGTTGAGGGAAACCTGGGTAGTCTTTTCCCATCAGACAAGGAGCAGACTCATGGATTCTCATCAGGACAGTCTCGGGAGCGTGCAGGAAGCCAAGAGGAGCATATCCAAGCTCTGTAACCCTTAAATGCAACAAGTTACAAGTCGTCCGCTCCTCCACCTGCAAACTTGTGCATATCAGACTCAGAACTGAAAAAATTGTCTTTTTAAGCCAACTCATATTCATTCTTACACCTCCCTTTCCCTGTCCTCACCCGAGAATGAATACTCTTATCTCTGGGGTCACAGGGCTCAGGCAGGTGATCAGAGCTCAGGTTTGGCTGAGCCCATGGCTGTTGCAGGCCGCTGGGAAAGGCTGAGGGGATTTTGTAGTCATCAATGCCCAGACCCCACTGGTGTCCTCTTCAAGGACAGTTTTGAAAAGTGCAAGTGACAGGGAAAAATGTGGCCTGGTGTAGAGAACGGATCTTGCCCTTCTCAAACTTCCCTGGAATAGCTGCCATCACCTGAGCTTCAGGGCGACCTGAGGACACCCCTGTGTGCTGTGAGCTCTTGGAGACAGTGTGCAGGTCTTGGTCAGCCTTGTCCTTGTGGCTGCACATGATGCCAAACGCTGGAAGCTGCACACTGCTCCATGAATGTCCTCCCCGGCTGACCTCTGCACCAGAGCTCCTGGTCCTCCCTGCCGCGTTTCCCTCCTTCCTTCACAGTAGAAAATACTTCCTTGTCTCTGCCCTCACTGGGTCAGCAAGAAAGCAGTCTCACTTACTGAACAAGGCTTTCTTTTTAGTCACTTGGGCTTTGAGAGAGACTTTATACAGCATTCACTTCTTCCATCCTGGGAGAATCTGGTGAAAAATAAAGCAGATCATCTGTCTCAGTAAGAGGTTTCTCTCCTTTTTCTCAAAAGTTTCATTAATTTTACTTCTGTCAAAATAGTTTCAATAAACTTTAATTTCTAAAAAGTCATGGGAAAACTAGTGAGTTTCTTGAAGTAAACCAGAAATGGCTTTGCTCTTATTGCTTTATATTATAAGACCTTGAACATGATACAAACAATGTGCTCCCAAAGCCCATGGGAAAGGCATCTATGTCTTGTTAGACTGCCATGCAAAGGAGCCTCCTCAACTGGGCAAGCTCACCCAGGGCACACGGGCTGAGGCTTGCCGAGCCCCAATGTAGGCTGTGGTTGCTGGAAAAGGGAATGAGAGGAGGGTGGAGAGCACTGTGCTTTGAGGGGCCAACTGCCTTGATCCCTCACCATAACCTCTGTGGGCAATGATCACCTTGGAGGGAAGTGAAAGAAATCTGGAGAATTTTGTAGTTCTGAAAAAGCACATACTCTCTTCTTTAGAATTTTCCATAACAAACTTAATTCTCTGCTTTTTCTGATATGGGGAACCTGTCTCCATGGCAACACTAATGGAACTTACTCAATTTCCCTCCACAAGGGCTTGGTTACTCCTATGCCTGGTTTCTCATGAAACCTGAGTCTTATGTGCCTATCTGACTTCCATCTGGTCCTCATGCCCCTGCCATCCTTACACAGTGTGCAGAGCAGCATGACAAGTCTCCGCCATCCACAAACACTCACTGGGCATTTGCATTGAATAGGAAGTAAACAGTGTCCCTTCTCTGTGATCAAGAGGACAAGGAGATGCACTGTATTCCACCAATGTGGCCAGGAAACAGCCATGTTAAAGGACAGAGGGACAGGAAGCAAAAGGGTTTGTGCAGTAGTGCAAGGGATATGGACTCATTAACCTACAGAATATATAAGTTGGTGGCCTGATGGGGATTCACTGGACAGCACTAGAAAGCAAACAAAGTGTTTCAGTGCTAGTAGAGTGCTGAAGTAGGAGCTTTGTGTTCTCGCCAGCAGGAAAATGCAACCACAGGTCACTCCCAGGAACCATGAAGGATGCTCCCTGGGGAGAGGCATGATGCATGAAAGAATGCACATATTTTTAAGAAGGAATAAATTTTGTTGTTCTTCCCAGAAGAGAGTGAGAATTTGCAAGGTGGCCACCAAGTCTGAAAACCAGGAGAGTCTTTAACAATAAATTTCTTGTCATGGGCAAATATTTCTCAACTAAATGGATGCAGGAGCCCTGTTTGGAGAGATAGCTAAAATTGCGGTTGACTACGGGCCATAGACATTTTTGGGCATTTCCGCCTTCCATAGTCTCACGGTACTTGGCCCAGGATCTCAAGAGATTTGAGCCGCTACTCAGCAGATCGAGCTAGCACCATTCCTGTACGGGCGCATGGGAGGAGACCTGAGAGAGAACGGACAGGGTTATCGCTATTGTATAGATATATTGTAGTTTCTTGTTAGAGTAGGTGTTTGGTTTCTTGTGAGAGTGTGTATGTGGTGGTAGAAATTACAAGAGACAGAGAGAGAAAGATTAAAAGAAATTTTTCATCTTCATCCTGTCTCCAGACTCCTTCCCGTGGTGCCACCATTCCGGGCTGCTATCCCTTTCTGGCAACAACAGTAGGTGGCCCGTTCGGGGCATTCAGCACAGCAGGTAAGAACTGAGAAACTTTGCAGGAGTCTCTAGTCAGAGCGGTTAAAATTGGTTCGAAAATAACTAAGACCCAAGTGTACAAGGCTCTTGATGAATTCTTTGATATAGGTGAGTCTGTCGTTAGTGAGGAGGATGTAGAAAACAGTGAAGGCGATCATAAAAGTGTAGATTCCGCTGAGTCAACTAAGACCAGTAAGGAGAGTATTAGAAGCGTCCCCAAAATGACAAAGATCCGAGCTGCTAAAGCTATTCAAGATTTATTAGAGATACTTCAAGGATACATGCTCTCAATTGAACCTGGGACTCAGGATGATACTGAGTCAGTTAGGACCAATGAGAGTAGTAGTAGTGAGGAGGAATTAACTAAAGGTGATTTTGAGAAAATGAACAAAAGGAAATTAAGGAAGACCAAGATAATGGATCGTCAAGTGGAGGAACTTGTGTCCTCTACTCCCCCATGGGTGAAATCGATTACAGAAAATATGAAGGGTATCACCAGACGTTTGCATACCGTAGAAATAGAAATAAAAAGTCTTTCTGAGCACTTATGCACTCTCGAGGGTAACTCACAGATACATTGGGAACTGCCAGTATTTGAATATGAAAATGGACAGAGGGGCCACCAGCCAGTAGATTTCAAAACAATAAAAAATCTCAAAGAGGCAGTAATGACATATGGGCCCCAAGCTCCTTTCACGTTGAGTATACTGGAGTCCCTTAACACCTTTAGCTTAACCCCAGCAGACTGGAAACTTCTATGTAAAGCAACATTAAGTGGGGGACAATACTTGGTTTGGCAATCACAATTTCAAGAACTTTGTATAGAAACAGCTAAAAGAAATGCAGATGCAGTATTTGGAGACCATAATATAGAAATGCTCACAGGAGAAGGGCAATTTGCTGACATACAGGATCAAAAATATTATACCCCAGGAGTATATGCTCAGATAAACGCAGCTGCCTTAAAGGCATGGAAAACTGTACAAGGACCTGGGGATCTACAAGGTAGCTTGTCCAAAGTATTTCAAGGACCTAATGAACCATATGCTGAATATGCTGATCGACTTTTGAGAACTGCAGGTAGAGTTTTTGGAGACATTGATCAAGTTATGCCATTAGTTGTTCAATTAGCGTATGAACATGCTAATAAATATTGCCAGGAAGCCATCAGGCTATGGAAAAATAAAAAGGATTTTTCCATATATATACAACTATGTAAAGATATAAATGATGCCTTTGTCACAGGGAATGTGATTGCAGCAGCTGTGAGAGATGCTGCCCCCTCAAAAATTTTACAAGGGCTCAACATAGACATTATAATCAATCAGGATATTCTAGGCAAAATTATCATAATCAATCAGGCTATTCTAGGCAAAATCCCAAAAGAGAAATAAGACCAAGTTCATACCGTGCTCCAGGTTGCTGCCCCAGGAGTAAGAAAGGAAATCATTGGGCCAATAAATGCTATTCAAAATTTGACATCCATGGAAATCCTTTGTTCAGGAATTCAAAAAAATGGGGCACGAGGCCCAATGCCCCGGGGGCCCACAAATGTACGAGGCATTGGAGGAGGAGTATCCTCAAGCATCCACTCAGATGCTTCCCCAACACAATCCCTACTACCCATCCACTCCCTCACCAGAGGAACAGGACGAAATGCAGGATTAGACCACTGTTCCACCGCCCGAATAGTGTTAACACCTTAAATGGGAGTTCAACTGATTCCCACAGGAGTCAGGGGACCCCTTCCCTCAGGGACTGTAGGACTTATTATTGGGCGAAGTCCTGAAAGCTTATTAGGTTTGCAAGTGACCCCAGGTGTAATAAACTCAGACTACAAAGGGGAAATAAAAATAATGCTTAGCTCACAGCAAAGTATAAGTCATATTAATCAGGAGATAGAATTGCTCAGCAGCTCCTCGTTCCAAATTTACATAATACATTTAAAATGAATATGCCTCTAAATAGGAACAGTAGAGGATTTTGTTCCACTGTTTCGAAAACCCATGGTTTGCTGGGTTCGAGACTGTACAAGGAGGCCTATGTGTAAAATAAGAATCCAAGGAATAGAAATGGAGGGTCTTACAGATACTGGAGCTCATTCTTCCATCATTAATTGACGTCAATGGCCCAAAACACTGGCCTCTGCAAAAAGCTTCAACCAGTTTAAGAGGCTTGGGATATAATAACCTCCCAGAAAAAATGTGTGGTAATTTTAAAATGGGAGGATGATGAAGGACATAAAGGCATGTTTCAGCCTTATGTTTTACCTGATCTACCAGTTACTTTATGGGGAAGAGATATTTTACAACAAATGGGAGTACTCCTTGCAACCAAACCTGCAGGTGTTAAATGTAAAAATATACAGGGTAATCTTAACCCTAAAAGAAATCATTATCAAAAAGTACAGGGTAAGCTTAACCCTAAAAGAAATCATTACCATATAGGAAAAAGTCATTTTTCTTCGGGCCACTGAGAAAATAATTTTGAAAATACCATTGCTTTCTGATAAGCCAGTGTGGGTCCCTCAGTGGCCCCTATCTAAAGAGAAATTACAAGCGGCCGACCTACTAGTTCAGGAACAATTAGAAACAAGACATATAGAACCTTCCACCTCTCCCTGGGAATTCCCCCCATATTTGTGATCAAGAAAAAATCAGGAAAA
>JAKELJ010000881.1:0-13579 GCA_025594165.1 Tamias sibiricus
CGTGATTGTCCTTGCTCAGGAGCAATTCAACCATTATTTCTAGAAGACAATTCTTTCCAGCTTGATATTTAAGTCAGCAAATCCCATCAATTCCACCACCAAAGATACTTACAAACTCTAAACCTAGAAGAGGTAGCAGGGATGAACTAAAGTAGCTCAAGAATCTACTTATTATCCGTTTCTAAGCAATTAAATTTCAGGGATCACAGAGTGTGGCAGTGGTAACAGGCATTGGAAATAACAAGTAAAACCAGTCCAAGTGATTCTGTCAAAGAGACACAGGCAAATTCAATGGAGAAGTAAAAGTCCGGTACCACAATGGCTACAACAACAATTGTGGAAGGGGGAATGAACCATGAGGAATCATATGGAATATAATAAACACAATCTTTATGGTTTACCCAAAAAGCTACTCAAAATAGTCTATAAAGTTAAATTTTAAAGCCAGGCAATGAAGGGCTGGGATATGGCTTAGCAGTACAACACTCGTCTCACATGTGTGAGGCCCTGGTTCGATCCTCAGCACCACATGAAATAAAATAAAGGGTATTGTAATCTATGGTTGGTAAAAGTTCTTGTTTGTTGAAGATTCTCTAAGAGTTATTTTATTTTAAAGAAGATATGCTTTGAATAACAACTTTTCTGGGCATGTTTAAACCTAGGTAACAAAACCATGGTGCTGTTTAATTGTTAATCAGATTATACAAAGATTGACCAATACTTGAATGTGTAATACATTTTAGTATGTAGGAATTTTGTGCTTTAAAAAATAAAGTTTTTTTAAAAGGTATTGTGTCCACCTCCCAACTAAAAAAAAATATTTTTTAAAAAAAGCTATTACAAAAAAAAAAAGCCTAGTGTGGATTGCATGCCTATAATCCCAGCAGCTTGGAAGGCTGAGCAGGAGATCATGAGTTCCAAAGCGAGCCTACCCAACAGTGAGGGCACTAAGCAACCTCAGTGACACCCTGTCCTAAATAAAATACTCAATTGTATTGGGGATGTGCTCAGTGGTCAAGTACCCCTGAGTTCAATCACTAGTACCAAAAAAGAAAAGAAAAGAAGGAAGGAAGAAAGGAAGATAAGAAAAGAACCCAGACTTAAATTTTGAAATGCAAAATTGTAAAAGTTATAGAAGAAAATCTACATAGCCTTGTGTCTTATAAGTAGGAGGAATCAGACACAGAAATGTGCACAGGAATAACACCCGTGGAGACGAGCTCTGCTGCCAAAGCCAGGAAACTAGACAGGCTGCAGTGAGACCATCTGGGGAATGCAGCCCACAACCTCAATGCCAGAACTCTGGACTTCAGAGCTCTGAGGCAACAATCTCTGTGTGTCTAAGCTATCCAGTTTGTGCCACTTCCTAGGCAACCCTTAGGAGAATGATACAGGCACATCTGCTTCATCCACCACCTTCTTCAGACAACTCTCTCCTCAAACCCACCTCACATAGGGAGGGGGCAGGAGCAGGCACTTCACAGACCATGACCACTGCCAGGTGGTCACTTTCCACCCCTGCCTGGTGACTCTGGCCTCAGCTCTCCACCTCCTGGGGGCCAGTGGAGGATGAGGACAAGGAGAGATGAGCAGACAAAGAGGTCAGCTTTCCTGGAACTGGACACTGAGCCTCCCCTTGCTATTCCTGGAGCCCAAATAGCACAGAACTACAAAATTCCTGCCCCTTACATGTCCTCCAACCCCACCTCTCAGCCATCCACAGCTTGTAACAGCAAATACATCCCCTTTTAATGTCAGGAGACACAGAAGAAGATTATGTTTCCACCTGGTCAAGGCATCACACCTGTGTCCACTGGACCCAAGCTGGCCCTTTAAAGGGGTAGGGTAGAATGGGATGGGGACCAAACAAGACAGAAAGGGGAGAGGGAAGGGAGGAGCTTGTTGTCAGGACACTAAGGGTGGATATCTCTCCCCACAGGGGTTGAGTACAGGGACCTCCTGCCTCCTCCAGGACCTCTGAAAATTGCACAGGCACCCCTTATCAGGAGGCCCAGTCCCAGTCAAGTGTCAGCTGCCTGGGTTCTTCAGCCCACTTCTCCCAGGCGGGGCAATGATGCAGCTTGCTGAGTCAGATTCTGAGTTCAGGGGACTAGCACACTGCCTGTTCAGCACAGTGAGGAAGCCCAAAACGGCCCTTCACAGGCCCATGCATCCAAACTGTGTTCGACTCTCTCCTGTGCTGGGACTTCAGGCTCTTCTGGCTACAGAAAAGGGCACTACGGGCCAAGACAGGGGATGGCTCGGACTCTTTTTGCATGTTTTCCTTGGAGGGCTGAGGGCTGGGTTGCCCATAGCAGGGCCCAAGGCTCAGCAGTCACTGTCTCTGCCCTTTTGAGTCTGGGGTAGCCTTTCATGGGTGGGGGATTGCTATGAGCCCAGTCCTCCTGAGGCAGCGTAGGCAGATGGTTGTTGACGACGGGTTCTTGAGGTGGTCAATGGCTGAGGACACAGTTTTTCTCCTATCTACACTTAGTTGGCTCAAGACTCCACTTTTACTCTTCCTGGTCTATACTGGAAGCAGCAGGGCTCTGGTACAGGAAAAGAAGGTGTTGGATTGAGGCTGGATGTCGGCAGTTTTTCAAAGAGGGGAAAAACAAGTGGAGGGCCCACATTCTTGCTAGGTAGAACCCTTAAACCAAGCTCATCTAAACCAAGTCTACCCAAAATTCAAGCCTATCCTAAGACAAACTTCTTCTATTCCTACAGGCTCATGATGTGGGTCACACTGTTCCTGTAAAGTTGATCCATCCTCCACACAGTAGCACTGTCCTGCAAATTCAGTGGGGCTGGAGGGTGCACCTTTCCTGAAGGGGAAGTGCCCTTCAGTGAGTGGAGGGGGGGCCAGGGGGGGGGGGGTGGGGGCACCCCCCCAGGGGGGGGTGCTCAAAGATCTCTGGAAGCAGCATTCCTGTGCAGTGACAGTTGCCACCCCCACCTCCCACCAAGGTCTCTTTTAAAAATCCGTTCTGAACCTGAATTTCCACACCTCAGGAAGTGAGGAAGGAAGAAAGAAAACAGCTTTTCCTTCAGTTTGTGTTTATTCCATGTCTTTTCATTCTTTCTCAGCCTTCATTTTTCTTCTTTGGGATCCTTGTGTTAATTCAGGCTAGGCCAGAACATGTGCTACAAGACTCAACAGCCTCAGGCATCTGGAAATACTGGTACCACACAGGCCTCCACATCTGTCTGTTTCTAATGTTGGAAGGTCTGGAATTTGTTGTCCCATTGGTTCATCATAAATCCCACATGAAATCTTTCTTCTTAGTTCTGATTTGTGGCCTCTTGAGCCCAATTTGATGTGTCTTCCACCACACAATTTCTCAACCCTAATGACACATTTTTATACATTACTTGTATTCGAACAACTGTCTGTTTTCCAGGATAGTGTTCCTTTGGTTGCCCGATCATTGACTTCTCACTTCTTCTATTCTATTTCTGTTACCAGGGGGATTGAACTCATGGGCACTCGACCACTAGGCAACATCCCTGGCACTTTTTTTGTGAATTAATAAACCCAGTGTCTCACATGAGTAGTTCACCATTGTTGAGGCTGGCTTTGAAAATCGTGATCCTCTGCCTCTGGCCTTCCCATGTACCGTAATCTATCTCGTTTCTGAAGATGAAAGGCAACATGAAGAGAGAGAAACTGGATCTTTTCCTTGGTTTCTCTCCATGACTCTCCTATTCCTTCACTAACCTTCATTTTCTCCTTAGTGTCTTGGCTGTGGCTCCCAAAGACCAAACACCATTCACTAAGGTCAATTCCCAGCCTGACGCAGCACTCTGTAACTACAGGTACATCAGGCTACCTCTCCTTGTGGTGCGGTTTTGGTAGTGTCTACATTTTATTCTAATCCTTGTTTCCATCCTGATCCTGCCTGGGAAAAATTCTCGTTTGAAATGTGATTTTTGTCAATGGAATACCCATTTTGAGGTATCGAGCAGCACATAATTATCTGGTGTAGTGTTAGTCTTTTGGTGTTTCCGCCTTGACACTTGCATGCAGTCTTGATCCGGGGGGGTAGGTCGTCTGCCACTTTTCCATTTTCCTTCTTCTTTTTTTTTAATCATGTTCATTGTAGTCCTGGGTAATTCCAACCCTGGACATTACACAATTCCAGGCAAAGGCTCCACCCAGAGGCTCCAGGCAGAGTCAGGGAAGTGTGCAGTTCATGGTTTAGAAGTCTCCCTTTTCCAAAACCACCACCTAGTGCAGGTGAGAGCCTGAGGCACAAGGAATTTATTTAGCTAGCCTCCAGAGGATAGCCAGACTTTCATGGATCCTTATGCAACATTTTTTTCTTTATGTGGTTACTCATATGGATACGCCTGACCAATGAATAGAGAAGCTGAGGCTGGAGGAATGGGGTGATTGGCCGGGGCAAGTGAATCCTGGGGCAGCCTCAGGAGGACCCCTGGTCTCATAAAGGGGCTTACTGCCGACCGGGCCACTAGTAGCCTTGTGAACAATGAGCTGCACATGGTGCCAAGCATGATGCAAGCTGAGGCCTGCACTCGGCCACCTGACTCTCCTCTTAGTGGATAAAATTTCACTGAAGAAAAATTGAGTTAACATGGTAAACAACAGGGAACAGGAGGAACCGAGGGGGACCAGGCTAATTTTTGAACAGGATGCTGTGGGGTATATTATGGTACTGTTACTTTGCCTGAAGGGGAGACAAAATGGAAAACAAACAAACAAACCAAAAGGTAACTTTGAGTGCTTTGGGAAGTGTGAAAGCCACCTGTCTACTCTATTGTCCGCCATCAAATAGAACTAGCTGAAATTAAAGAGACACTTGCAGAAAAAAGCCAGGGCTTGCTGTAACAAAACCTGCTATGAATCTCGTGCTGTGGTTGACTGAGGAAAATGACCCCAAGTTGACCTTTTCAGAACTAGATGACCTAATGTGTGAAGAGGCATTTAGAATTATGTGTAATCTGTTGATGAGTGAAAATGACACTCTAAGGACACTTATGTGATAATAGCGTTAAGCATTGTTGTCTTAAGTTAGTAGGGGAGAGAAGATATAAAGAAAAATGACTCTCAAACACTGACTACTGCCAGGCATAAATCCATTGAAACTTCCCAACAAATGCAGGAAAAACACAACATGCTATCTTTTAAAACTCATGGGGTTTTTAGAAGCAGGCTTTAGTCATCTGGCATTTAGGAAATTCTTAACATTTATTTGATGGTTAAAAACTACCACATTAAACAAATCATGTATTCCAACGACAATCTTGTTATAAGGACTTATATAATACTAAACTAGTATTAGATCCCATTACTGGATTTGGTTCAATATATACTTAAGGATCTTCCATTGGAAAAAGCTGAGAGTGGAGGAAAGTGTTTGAGTATTCACTTGTCAGATGCACAATACTCTCTCTAATTTTTATAATTCACTGCATTTGGTTTGTGCTATCTTTATTATATGCTAATGAAACAGCTTTGCAGCAAAATAAGAAACAAAATATTCAACTCCCAAAAAAAAAAAAAAAAAAAAAGCAAAAAAGAGGGCTGGTAACTTGAGTTATTATGACACTGGTTTCCTGCATTGCAAAAAAAAAAAAAAAAAAAAAAAAAAGCTATTTTATCCTCATTTTCCTTCTCTCATTCCCCTTTCCCTTCCCTATTTATCTTTCTTGTGCTATCCTTCCTTGAATTGCCTTTCAATTCCTCTCAGCCCTTCTTTTTTCCACAGTCCCCCAGCTGTGGTTCCCAAAGGATGAGCCAGAATTCCTGCACTTAGGTCACACCAAAGCCTCGGCTTCTGGATTCCATTGGGTATCACAGGAATGCCACACCTACTCTCTTTTTTATTTGGGCGGTCTGAATTATCTTCCTAGTTGTTTTCCTCCAGATCCCATGAGATACTTTCTCTTTGAGTTTTTGAATTGTCCTCTTGGGACACATTTTGATGTTTCTTCTGACACCTAACCTGAGACAAACATTTCTAGCTAGAAAAACATTTTTGTGTTACTAGCATCCCATACATGGTTTTTGTTTCCTTTGGGTCGTCACTCACTCCTTTGTTCATTCACTTATTTATATTCACCGGTCTGGGCGTCCAAACCTCAGGCAATCAACACTCCAGGAAAAGCCTCCAGCACTCAGCTCTAACCAGCCTCAAGAGGGCAAAGCACTTTGAGGTACAGGAAGCTTTGAGTTCCCCAACAAAATGTTAACCCAGGGGAATACAGCCCCTTTGGGAAAGGCATATAAAGAAGGTTGGCTTTTCTTCTTTAAAAACAGGAAGGCATGATTTCTTTGATACCCATTTTAAGAAACTTCCTAGTAGGGTGGCAGAGATGGTGAGAATATAATCCTGGGATAGCTCAGGAGACCCCATCTCAAAATAAAATATAAGAGTCTGGAGCTGTTGGGTAAGTGTGTGCCATGGGTTTTTACTCTTCAGCATCGCAACATAATGAATTTTATTTTGTGCTTTCTTTCCTTCCACTCTGCCACTCTCTCTCTATTTTCTCTCTTTAATGCTGCCTTTATTCGGAAGAAAGAGAAACTAGACTTTCCTTATCTGTCCATGACTTTTTGTTCCTCTCTCTCCTAAAGGGAATCTCTTCCACATTGAGCACCCCATAATAATATTTTTTGTTTTGATGTATTTTATTCTTATTTTTGGGAATTCCTAATACCAGTAAACAGGACGAGGCAGCCTACAGTGCCAGCAAACAAGCATGGCAACCTGTGGTACCAGCAACAAGTGTGGCAAGCCTGTGCACCAGCTTTTCCAGGAAGTTTCAGGTCATGTGGACTGTCGCAGTTACAGACCTCAACATGATCAGACAATACAGTGAAGAAAAACTAAGGAGAAAAACATAGGGGAAGAGAGGACCAGTGATCCTTTCTAAAAGAGGAAATAAACGAGAGAACAAATAATTTAATTTTTTTTTTCTAATTTGAGGATTGAACCACAGGTGCCAACAATACTTGCTAGTTGAAGCCAGATTTTAAAGCTTAGGTAGTGCGTGTAGTCAGGCAACAAATCGGGTCTAAACATTTGAGTTTCATAAAGAACATGGAGTCCATAAGGAATAATGGAGGTCAGCCTGAGTCCTGGAAAAACACAGGAGCACACTCTAAGGGAGATAAGATGGTTAATGTTCCCAAGTTGAGAGGCCCAATTCTTATGGATTATGTTTAGTGAAACAGCTCTCAGCAAAACGGAGATGCTAATCAAACTAGCCCTAAGCCCTTCCTGTGAGTCTCACTCCCGCCATGGGGCCCTCGGTGTCACATTCTTTTGACATTTCCTGTCCAATGTCCAGGAAGGGACAGAGATAGGGAAACATGAAAGGGACAAAAAGAAAGATTTCAGATATAAACGGGAGAAAAGTTTGCTCCTCCCTTTGGATTCCTCGGTTTCCCAGGACCTCTTCTCCCTCTGGGGATGTCTTATGATATCCTTTCAATAAAGCTGTCCCACTTTTCCACTCTACGCTTGCATCGGAGTGTAGGCTTCTTCAGCGTTTATTCTTCAGCGTTTGGGGAGCAAGAACTCGTCACGGTAAAAAGCGGTTTTCATTTGTGGAGGTTCCACCGTGATAAAAACTACATGAGGTAAGCTCTTCTTAATTGCACCAAATCTGTTCGAGGTGCATCTTGTCTCTTTTTTCTTTCGGAGTAGGAAAGTGGGCACCCTCGGCTGCTTAAATGCAGTTAGTGCAGCCGCCACTCTTCAAGACTCTATTTTTTCTCCTTGTTTTTTTTTTTTTTTTTCCTTTTCCTTTCCCCTTTTTTTTTCCCTTTTTTCTTTTTCTTTTTTTTTCCCCTTTTTTTTTTTATTTTTTTCTTTAGGGGTGAAAGGTTTCTCGGCCCTAGACAGTTTCCAATCACCTGTATCTGGACAGATACAGGCCATGTTGGGTCTCTGCCAAAGCCGGGTTTCCTACTTTTCTGTCCAGGCCCTGGAAGAGCATTTGGCGTGAGTTACACAGCGTACCCAAAGTCCTGATCTTTACCTCAGATGCGTGGAGTTGGAGGAGAGAGTTGGAAACAACTGCGGACTTTGGGTCGGGGCCACACTCAGGACGTATTCCTAAGGTTTCCTTTCCACTTGAGCCCTCTCCGACTGCCCTTAGGGGTATCTGGGTTGAGCGGTAGACGAATGGCACTGAGGGAAAGCCCCAATTACAAACTGCCTCCTGTGTGGGCCAAGCCACACATTCCCCCAACCCCGGCGTTCCAGTCCTCCTGGATGCTCCCTTTGGCATCATCGATCTTACTGCTAGCAATTCAGGGCTGTAGAAATGTGGGGAAAGACTTAAGATAATTTGGATAGGAAATGTTTTATATTTCTCTGGCATGTGTAGGTTGATTTCATCATGATGGTTTAAAAAATGTGTGTGTGTTCTGTGTAAGTGGCCAGGGGCTAAAGTTCAACCTTTTCAAGGGTCCCTCCGATAGGAAAGGTGGTATACTTTACAACCCAGTAGATGTATCCCTTCACCTTGCAAGAGGTTCCCCTTTTGTCCATCAGAAGCACATAATAGTTTAATCGCAATGAAAACATAGGCAAATTTATTTTATGGGTTTTTATAGTGGCAAGGAGGAAAGCAGTAAATGCCCTTAAGTCTGAATCCTACCTAGGGTCTTTGGCAACGGGCAGACTGTTTTAAGACTCCCCAGCACTTTGCCAACGGGAAGGCCAGAAATTGACTTTGGCTCAAAGCCAGGTGATGAGCAGATGGGCTTTTGCTGGACCGTGAGGAAGCTCCAGAGATCGGGAGATGTTCCCTAATAGGACACCGTTCTCTTTGGAACAGGGCGCCTGGAGTGCCTGTTTGTTCTCTTACTCAGATGGGAGCTTTCTCTCTCCAATATGCCGGATACCACCACTTACCTTGCATATTGGAAAAACTGGAATAAGTTTGACCCACAGACACTCAAGAAAAGAGCGCTCTTATTTTTATTCCTGCCGGCGAGGGCCTGGCCTCATATACAAACTCCCTGATGGCGAATTCTGGCCACCTGTGAGGAAGTATCAATTGCAATACGATTTTGCTGCTTTTTTTGAATAGATTTTGCAAAAATGGAAGGGAAATGGGGGGAGGGTGCCGTATGTTCAGGCTTTCTTTGCTCCCCTATAGGGAAGACCCCCAAATTGTGTCAGGCAGTAGTTAAAGTTGACTTTGCTATGCTCTCTGCTTTGAAGGGAGAGTATCCTAAGACAAACAAACATGTCGAGGAGAAGGAATCAGGAGGACTCACCCCAAATCTTATCATTCTCTGCTGAAGTCCAGCAGCAGCCCTCCTGTCCCCATACACTGGCCTCTCTATCATCTGTCCCAATGGTCAAAGTCAAATGTATTTACCCCTGCAGGAGATGCCAAGGAGGGGAGATTTGGACCAGTCAAAGTACTTTACTCCCTTCTCCCTTCATGACTTAAGTCAGATAAAAAACTGACTTAGGGAGGTATTCTCAGGAAGACCCAGATAAATATATTGAGGTATTTCAAAACATCTGCCAGGTGTGTTCGACCTTTACCTGGACAAGACAATTATGCTGTTACGCGGACCCAGACTTTAACTTATCTTGAGAAGGAAGCTGCCTTGAAGGAGCAGACCGAGCAATTTGGGGATGACTTACACCTTGCTCATGCCCCGGCAGCACAGACTAGATGCAAACCCAATTACCCGTCAGGAGCACAGGCAGTTCCAAGGAACGATCCATGATTGGGAACCCAAATGATGAACAAAATGCTTGAAACTTAGTCACTTTCAAATGCTATTTCTTGAGGCCCTTTAGAAGTAGTTAAGCAAAAAGCCCATTAAACTTATTCTATGATTTCAGAAATTATTCAGGTGCCCGCAGGAAAGTCCTGCTATCTTCGATGGAGAAAACTCAGGGAGGCATTGAGAAAGCACACCACCGTGGATTCTTGAAATCCGCAGAGGGCCACAAATTTTAAAGGACTAATCTTTTCACCCTAGGACATTCGGAGGAAGTTACAAGAAATGGCATTATGGCCCTGATCAGTCTTTAGATGATATCCTCCGACTTGCTAACTTCCGTCTTTTATAATAGAGGACCTGGAGGAAATTAAGGGTGAAAGAGCGCAGAGGACAGAAAAAAGGACTGAGATGCTGGTATTAGCTCTTATAGGTGTAAGCTGACCTGGGTGGACAAGGAGGAGTTACGAAATAATGCTCCCCAATCACAAAAAGGGACTTGTTTCCATTGTGGAGAAGAAGGACATTTCATGCGGGGAGTGCTCTCAAGCAAAGCAGCCACCTACGATGCCCTGCCCTAAATGTCAAGGCAACCACTGGATGAGGGTGACGGTCCTGTGGGGCGTAGGGCCTTTGAGGGCCAGACTCTCCCACACAGGGCCTGATGGGGCCCGGGGTGTATTCTGGCTCCGTAACTCCTATCACCACACAGTTAACCCCAGGTTTGCTTCCTCCGTAGGGAGCAAGAGGTCAAACTTCCTCTTAGCATAATGGTGCCAGGTTATTCTGTTCTCAACGACGTATTCTGGGACCCATTCCTCTAAAAACCTTGACGGTGCATGGAGTGTCTGGATGAGTTTATAAACTAGAAAGTTCACTCCCCCACTGAGTTGGGTGTGGGATGGAATGAATGGTTTTCTAATGCATTCCTGATAGTTCCAGAGTGGCCCCCAACCCTTATATTAGGACGGGATGTACTTTCAAAAATCTAAGTACCTTCTTTACATAACTGCTTCCCGTGCCAATGTTTAATTTATGGGCCTATAAATGAAACTTTATCACAACCAGGTCATGGAATGATTTTCACCTTACGAAACAGACCAATCTTCAGATCTTCTTCCAATATCTAAGGTCCCATATGTAGGGCCCATCCAGCTCTCGCCCTCTGCCATCGACACCTTCAATATGTCAACAGGTATAAAGATGATTACTATCAGATTTGGGATGGAAACTTTTGGCTTACTCCCTCCATTGGGTATCTAAACCAAGAAGCCCCCAATCTGCTGGGAGGGAAGCGAAACCGTTACCTATGACAAAATGGCCTAATGCTACTTCGAGAATTTGGAAGGACGCCAGAATCACGATGCCAACATATTGTGATTTTTACAAGATAATGATTGGTTTGGGGGGGAAAACCAAAATATAAAAAAAAAAAAACTGGGCCTGGGGGCTTTCTAGACCTAGTGTTATTTGGCCAGCTCCCAATGGAACACAAATGGATATAGTGGAACCAACTTGTGGCCCCTGGCTTCCCCCAGGCTGGTTAGGGAAGATGTAATATTGGGTATCCCTGGATGCAAAGGGAGGATGGAACCCAAATATTAGAACAACCAGCAAACCCCCCCAATCGCAAAACACCGATGGGGGAACATCTGTGTTTCATTGGTGGGTGATCACCGAGCTTCACTGTTTATTCCACATAATTGGTTTAGAGGATGTAAATGTGGCACGTGGAAACCTTGAACAATTGACCACCCAGACTGAGCTTCTTGAGGTTGAGGAAAGTATCTCTCTCCTGAACATCTGAAGTCACGCATATGAGAAAGGCCATCTTACAAAACCGTTATGGCGTTAGATGTTTTTTTTTCCTCACTGCAGCCCAAGACACCCAATGCGGTACTTGTGCCATTATTTATACTGATTGCTGTGTTTACATCCCTGGTCAGTTTTGGGCAAATGTGACTAAAATTCTTAAAAACTTGCAATGCTCAGATAGAAGCATGTCTTCTCCAGCCTGTGTCATGGGGTACAATATTTTAGTTCCTGTTTTCTGGTCAAAAACCTCATGGTGGAAGAACATGGCTAGTCTCTGCTTGTCCTCATTCATTACTCATTGGTATATTCTTATGCTGTGGCATTTATTGTTGCTTTAATACTCATTCCTAGTACTCATAAATTCTTGTTTTCTAATGACCACCAGGCGCTCAAAATGGGCCACTTTCAAGCCTCTTGACTCTCAACTGGACTTGTTCTTTCGTGGGACCACTCGATACGACCCGATTTTAAACGGGGACTTCCAAACTGCTGGCCCCACTTTGCCCCATCTCAGCTCGAAGAAGTTAGATTCGGTCGGTCGCCCCATGTCCTTAGCAGCAGTAAGGAGTTCCTGAGATGGAAGAGGGGGGAATGAAGCCAGATTTAAAGCTAGGTTAGTGAGTGTTAGTCAGGCAATAGCAGTCTATACATCGAGTTTCATAATGATCTTGGAGTCCATTAGGAAAATGGAGTCTGCATGACGTCCTGGAAAGACACAGAGCAAAACTCTACAGGGAGATTAAGATGGTTAATGTTCCCATGTTGAGGGCCCATCTTATGGAATGGTTTAATTTTTGAAACAGCTTCAGCAAACGGAGAAAAATGCTTAATTCAACTAGCCCTATGCCCTTCCTGTGAGTTCTCACTCCCGCCAATGGGGCCCTCCGGTGTCACTTCTTTTGACTTTCCTGTCCCCTGTCCCAGGAAGGGACAGAGTTAGGCGCAACTTGATAAGGGGTCAAAAGAAAGATTTACAGATATAAAAGGGAGTAAGTTTCTCCTACCTTTGGATTCCTAGGTTTCCAAGGTACCCTTCTCCCTCTGGGGGAAGTCTTCTTGCTATCCTTTACAATAATTTTAGCTGTCAATCTTTTCCACTATTCGCTTGCCTCGGAGTGCTTCTTCTGCGTTATTCTTCAGCGCTTATGGGAGCATAGAACTCACTCACACCCCCCGGTAAAAAGCAGTTTTCATAGTATGAGTTTTAATTTGGAGACAAGGTTCTGGTCACTGCTGCCTAAGAATTCTACTTTATGCCATCCCCATATTCTCCAGCTTCGTTCTCGGCCTCTGTAGTCACTGGGCCATTTCTTTAAATATGTACTTGGGATATCAAATAAGTCTTTAGGCTTCACTTTTTTTTAAATAAAAAATATTTATTTATTTGCTTTAGTTGTACACAATGGGTTTATTTGTACGTGGTGTGAGGATCGAAACCCGGGCCGCGCACGTGCTAGGCGAGCGCTCTACCGCAGAGCCACAATCCCAGCCCCTAGGCTTCCAACTTTTAAGTGAAATAAAGCAAATTCAGTATGCATTGGGTTGTCTCTCATGGGCTTAGCATTGATAGGGAACACTGGGATCTCAATGGGACTCTGAAGCACTTCACCTCCCAGGGATTGGGAGGGGCTCGGGGTAGAGTCTGTCTTTGGAATATGTGATTGCCTGGTGATTCTACAGCCTATGCTTCCCCCCCCCCTTGGAATCTGCTGTCCAGTTCAGGCCAACTCAAGCTATTCATTTTCAATTATGTAAGGTCCAAATTTCTTGCTATTTAGTTCCTTCTGGATCATGTACAGAAAATTGTCTTCCTTAGAGTTAACTTGGGTCCCACTTGAACACCCTGTGGTATATACATCAATGGTTGTTAAATTCTCCATTAGAAGAAATGTTCATAGCATCCCACGAATATTTTTGTTTTGCCTTCTTTGTTTCATTGTTTCCTTTTCTCATCATTCTCACTATTTATATAAAATTCCTTGACATCCGGATACCAGACAACCTCATGCCATAAAAGGCTCTACCACTACTACTCCATCCCCAGCC
>JAKELJ010000882.1:0-13566 GCA_025594165.1 Tamias sibiricus
CTAAGTTTAATGCACACAGCAGGGGGCCTTGCCAGCCCTGCAGTGGCAACCACTGTGGATACTGCTTCCAACACTTGTGGCACCCCTCTTTGTGTTTTCACAGAGTCCCTGTACCCATAGGTGGTCCCGACCCCTCCAATAGTAAAGCCACTTCCAACCACATAGAGGCTCCTGGCCAGCCAGGTTTCCCTCCAAAAGCCCATGTCCTTTTCCATCTCCTGAGTCAACAAGTCTCTCTTGGGATCCTGCTGACTGTGCCAACCCCAGGGCTGCAAAGCCCTCAGGGTACTGTTTTTCATTTCCAAAGAAAGAACTTGGAAGACCAATTAGAGAGGTTTGGGCCATTTATTCCTAACTTACTCCTTTGTTGCTTACTCCATTTATCCCAGCAGTGCTGGGTCTACAAACTGTGCGAATATATAGGGTAGATTGTTGCCCATAGCACAGGTGGCTGTCTTCAGGTGTTTTATGAGTCCATTCCTTTACCTTACAACCAGGATCTCTGTTTAGATCCCCTCATAAGGCCTGGAGGTAAGGGGAGTGGCCAGCCCCCCTCCCCATTTTCCTCATTACTTCTTTCTTTTAGAGACCTTATCTCACTGCAAGTTTTCCCAGGCATTGCCTAGTGTTCCATCCAACAATAAGGAACACAACCACATAGCCCTAAAAAGACCATCACTACTAACAATTTTTATTTGGAGAACACCAGCTTGGTAAAGTGTTCTCCTAAAGCCAGGCATTGTGACACATGCCTTAATCCCAGCAACTCAGGTGGCTGAGGCAGAAGGATAGCAAGTTAAAGGCTGCCCTCAGCATTTAGTGAGGCCCTAAGCAATTTGGCAAGGCCATGTCTTAAAATTTAAAAAATTAAAATAAAAAGGACTGGGATTGTTATGGGCCAGGCTGTATGGGCAATGACCAAACAGACTCCATTTTACTCTGAAACTTCATATTATGTAAGAAATGCTTCTCCCATGGAAAACCCCACCTCTGTGTCCATCAACAGTTGCTTAAATAACATGTGTGGCAATGCAAAATGGCAATTCTTATACAATGTAAAATTGTTCTCTCTTTGGTTCCCATTTTTCTTGGACAATGTACCCTGACAGGGACTGATTGTCTAGTTGTTAGTAACCATTCTTTAACTTGTACACAACTAGGGATGATTTGGCCCACTTCCCTTCTGCTTGCTTGCTGTTATGCCACCCTGGAAAGTCCCATGGGAAATACCAATGTGCCCATTGTGTTGTCTCACCAACTGCCCAATTCAGCTTCTGTCACTGCTTGCTTGCAGATATGTCACCACAGATGTGGTTTTTGGCTTTAAATATCCTAAATGCTCAGGCTTGGGGCTGTTCCTTACAGAGACAGTTATTGGTCCTGTGGGGAGCAGTCACTGGCTGGCCTGATAAATAAAAACTCTTCAATTTGTACAAAACTGGGACTTGGTGTGTTTTCTGAGTGACCTTCCCCAGACAAGGAAGTGACTCAGTGGTAGAGTGCTCTGGGTTCCATCTCCAGTAAAACACACACACACATGCACACACAATGTTCTCCTAAGTTTTACAATTTAGAAGGTTTGTACACTTGGGGAATATAAATATATTGAACTTCAAAGAAGCCATAAAAGGTTAGCATTACAGTTACACAAAAGTCCTTGTATATTAACCTAGTTTTTACTTTTGAAGTAAAATGTAGAATCCCTGGTGCTGTAGAATAACTGTCAGTATGTGACTATGTCTTTCACAGATCAGTATAGGTTAACATCACAGACCAAAATTAAAGAACAGCATTAGATGTCTTATAAATTTAGGAAACAGTGCTTAATGGCCATAAATATACTTGTGACCCGGCATACAATTGTAACTCACATAAACAATAACAAAATATTCACTCAGTGTCGCCACCTGCAGCGATTGCCGCTGTGGCAATGATAGCGCGGGAGAAAATTTGGAGGCAGAATGGAAATGAAAAAGTTCTTTTATTCTTCTTTCTTCTAACTTCTCTCTCCGGCTCCAACAACCTCTCCAACTCCAACCACCCTCTAACTCACCTCACCTCACCCGGTTAAATACATTTTGCCTTAACAAGGACACGTGTTAACAGCTCGAGCTTACAGGTGCGTGACACAGTGTTCATGGGCATAAAAAGATTCTTAGATAAATGCATGAATATCAGGTGAAAATACTTGAACACCTTTATGGCTCTCAGCTAGCCGCCATCTTAGCTATCTCCTCAATTCGGGCTTTTACAACTCAGCCAAAGCAAACAGAGGCAGACTGGGTTTTCAATGGCAGGGCTAACCAGATGGCAGGATTTTTTAGATAATATTTCACATATTGTTGTCATGGGAGGAGAGGTATTTCCAGGGAAGGGCCTGAGGAGCTCCCAGGGAGAAGGGGGAACTTGACTCAGGACTAGCAGGGTGCATAGTTCACACAATGAAAAATTAGTGTAAGCATGCATCACCCAGAAGTTGATTTAGGAAAATAGATTCACATTCAAGGGAGAACATGGACCATCTCAAAAGTGAGAATTGTGTTTTGCAGGTTCCTGGCTCTTCTTTTAAATGAAATGTGGTGAGAGACAACTATGGAAAGGAACATAGTGTCGTGGTATAAACTGGTCAATACAATCAATAAGACAAGGCAATAGAAATAAGATGATGTAGGGTGATATGGGTAAGTTAGAGACTAAAACAGATATAGATAAATATGGGGTCAAGAGGTTAACATAGGGATAGATAAGTAATTAATACAGCTGTATAACATAAAGACATAAGGTTTAAAGATAGTAGTAGCAAAATGATAAATAAATGTGTGTGAATAGGCCCACAGGTTAACTATAGTATAAAGTAAGCATTAAGTGAGTTATTAATACTGGTAGTGTGAAGCTAAGAAAACAAATGAAAGCTGTTTTCCACTAAATCCAAAAAAAGAATTGTTTCTCTGTACCTTGTACCCCCAAAAATGTACCCAACTCAGGATATGGTGGTCTTGATAACCCAAAGCTGTGGTCAACTGAGTCACCATGCTAACAGCTTTTTTTTTTAGCTTCTGTCACTTGCTTGCTTGCTAACTGGAAGATTCCAATCCTGCTTAGCGCTTGCAGGTTTTTAGCTTCTGTGATTGGCTTGCTTACATGACACTGAGAAAGTTGTGGTTTTCATTCTCAAATTCCCAAGGAAAGCCAGGAAGCACTGCTGTTCTCCCATAGAGCTTCAGTCTCTGTGGGTGGCAACCCCTGGCCAGGTAATAAAGCTCTCTAATTTGTTTTAAATTCAGACTTGGAGTGTTTTTTGAAGCAGCTTCTCGTAACAATAGGAATGAAATCAATCTGGTGATCTCAAGATAGTTTGTGGTTCCTACTTTATAAATTAAACATTATCACAGGTATGGGGTAAAAGAGTATTTGTAGTTCAGTACCATCCAAGTTTTCAGATATCCAATGGGTTCTTGGAATGTATCCCCCAAGTGTAAGGGGTAACAACTATACATGCATTATTTTTTTAGACATCACTGAGGATTTTCTGATAAGGAAGATTATGGCTATATTTTTTTAAAAAATCTTTCTATAATGTACATTGCTTTAATTTTTAAATAATCTCTTTTCAAAGCCTATTGCTACCATGGCTAGTTTGCCTGTTAGGACCTGATACATAATAGATATTAAATAAAGAATTGTTCAATGAATAAACAAATATCAAAGTATGAAAGCCTTTATTTCTTACCTTTATTTCCCTTCAGAGACTATTTGTTGAATTAAATTCATGGCATCATCCCCTCAAAAGCTCCCCCAATTGCTAAAGAGCAGGATAAGGGACAAAATTACCTACAACATAATTCTTGCAGCCTTCCTCTCCTGCCAAAACTCAACCATTTTTACGCATTCATTAAAGAAATATTTATTGGTCACTTACTATATGAAGAGGTCAGAGCAAAAATCTGGCATTAACTTCCCCAAAAGATTGTCCTAATGATGTCATTCAGTCAACAAATATTTGAGTAGCTTACACTATTCCAGGTGCAGATAATGTGGGGTGGCCCCTGCTCTCTGTGCCTTAAGTTCTGGTGCCAGGGGTCTCAGCCCCTTCCGACCCAAAGTGTCTTCCTCAAACAGGTCACGTTTAGTGTCCTTTCTACTATCTGAGGGAAATTTGGAGATCACACAACATATCTACATGGTGCATTTGGAAATGCCCTAACTGTAATGTAAAGGAGACATGCAGGGAAAGCAGCGAACCACACTGAATGCCTGGTGTGACTCCTGCCACAATAATGAAGAAGTCACATGGGCATGGAACCACCCTGAAATTGATCCCTAAGGGGGAAAAAATTATTTTATAAGTAGATATGTGCCTGGGAATTTTAGTGTGACAAAATTGTGCGCAAATTCACTGCACTTTATTAGTAAAAGCAGGTTCTGTGCTCACATCATTACAGATTGTATTCTGTCTCCATGACTGTCCTGCAGGACCTGGGTGGTGGCTGACTGACTCACACACATGCAGGAATGTCTAGGGCTCCTGCCCCATCTGTCAATCATTAGTTTGGCTGTCCCCAGGGCTGAGAAAAGCAGAAATGACTCCACCCCTAAAAATGCTGGGTGTGTCCAGGTGAGGCTGCAGGCAGTAACTGAAGTCAGAAGCAGCCCTCTCTCACTGCACATCTTCAAACTGTAGGGAGTCCAAACACCCAGGAAAATGTGATGTGTGAGCCTCAGCCCAGGGCCAAGGGTGCTGACTTCCCAGGTGTCAGAAAGCAGGATTCCAACTGAGGAAGCTATGAAGGTGATAATGAAATAAAGTCCTAATTATAAAGAACCTTACAGTAAGTACCAGGACTGTGGGCCTGCCATGCCTTCCCCAAGCCTTTGTGCCAGGCTGCATCTATCTCTTCTTTTCTTCTCTTTTGGTACTGGGGCTTGAACACAGGGGCACTTTACCACTGAATACATCCTCAGTCTTTTTTATTTTTTATTTTGACAAAGGGTCTCTCTAACTTGCTGAGGCTGGCCTTGCGCTTTTGATGCTTCTGCCTCAGCCTCCAAAGTCTCTGGGACTACAGGCATGGGCAACTGTGCCCAGTTTACAGCTATTCATTGAAAAAAACAAACCTGTTTGTCTTCTTTCCTTCTTCCTTCCTTCCTTTCATTTCCTTTACTGTCTTCTTGTCTCACAATGTTGCCCAGACCAGCCTCCAATGTCTAAACTTAAGGGGTCCTCCTGCCTTAGCCTCCCGAGTATCTGGGACTAGAGGTGTGGGCCACTTGGACCTAGTTGCTAAAAGCAACATTTATAAGGCTGTCCAGTTGTCTGGGAAATAGGGTTCTGGTAGCTATCACGTGAGGGTACAAAACAGAACCTTAGAGAACATAACAACAGTCAGGAGCCAGCTGGTGGGATCAGACAATATTTTCTTGTTATTATTTTTATCCCTTATTAATTTTATTTGTTCATATTAAATATAATATATACATTACAATCTGTTACATGAATTTTAAGAAATTTAAAATATAATATATTACAACTGGGTGCTGAGGCAGGAGGATCACAAGTTTGAGGCCAGCCTCAGCAACTTACTGAGGCCCTGTCTCAAAATAAAAAATAAAAAATTCTTGGGATGTGGTTCAGTGGTAGAGCACCCATGGGTTCAATCCTCAGTACCACCAAAAAAAAAAAAAAAAATAGAGTATTGCTCCCAAAATCTAAGTGACCTATCATTTTCTAAAAATGAGGGTTTTTCTGTGAATATGTACATGTACATCTTTTTACTTAAAAACAATGCTGTCTTTTCTATATTATTTTTATTGTGTAGCTTGCTTTTCCATTCAGAAAATGCATCATTTTTCTATGTCTATTAGTGAGCTTGTCATTCTGGTGACTTAAACAACTTAAAGGAGGAAAAGTTGATTTTGGTTCATGGTTCCTGAGGCCTTAGCTCAGGGTTGGCTGCTCCAAGGCAGAAACATCATGGCAGAAGGGCATGGTGTAGAAAGGCTGCTCAGCTCATTGGAACAGGGAAGCAGAGAGAGAGGGAGGTGGGGGGAGAGAAATCCCCATTTTTTAAGTACTTGCAAGTTGAGGCACCATAATTATCAAACATCAAACCAACCTGAGTGTCAAATGGGGCTTTTCTCCAAATGCTTCCTCCTCCTTGAATTTCTGCTTCTCACTTCAAGGGAGGAGCCCCTTCTCCTGAACTGCCTGGGGCTTCTCAGGTAACTGATGACAATTGTGGTTTGTACCAGGTTAGGTACTTTTTCTGGGGATCCCCTTTTATGTATGATTTGTTTCTATTCTTTCTTCCTTTCTTTCTTTCCTTCCTTCTTTCTTTCTTTTTTAATGACTCTCCCTTTTGGGTAACTCCTGAGCTCTATAGATTTGAGTGGCAATAATTGACAGTTGACATTGTCCTTGGGAGTCTCTAAAACCATAATGGATCTCACTGATCTTGGCTCTAAAAAAGAAGGGAGGTAGCTTAGTGGTAGAGCATTTGCAAAGCATGCGTGAGGTCCTGGGTTCAATTGCCAGCACCATTTAAAAAATAGGAGCCTCCCAGTGGCTCAGGAGTCTAAGGCAGGAGGATCAGAAGTTCAAAGCCAGCCTCAACAATTTAGCAAGGCCCTAAGCAACTTTGAGAGACCCTGTCTTAAAATAAAAAATAAAAATGGCTGAGATGTGACTTAGTGGCCAAGTACCCCTGTGTTTGATCTCCATTACCAAAAAAAAAGGAGGAGAAGGAGGAGGAGGAGGATCCTCTACCTATGTTTCTCTACTGTCTACCTGCTGATATATGTTCTTGTAAGATCAGTATTATCTTAATCATACTGGAGTATAAACTCTGTGTGAATCTCCCTCAGGAATCAAATAATAAAAGAAGTGTCTCTTAAATTCTGCTATAAGACTTAAAACAAGTGATCTAAATTTGCTACTTAGAATAGATGTGGGCTTATTCCTTTGAAATTTGCTTAACTCTGTTCTATCACAGACTGCCTCTCTGTTATAAGATCCTTATTTTATTTTTTGTTGGTCTGGGGATGGGGACTTGCATGTGCTAGGCAAATGCTCTTCTACAAGATCTTATGTCCTTGCTATTTTAAAAACTCATAATTTCTCAAGTGCACCTATATTACTTGAGATCTCAGGGATATTCTATTCATGAGGGCCTTGTTTTTCTTGAGGACCCCAAAGTGGGCCTTCTGGGAATGCTTGAAAGCAGGAATCTTCCTTAGAACCATTTTAAGGAATGGGCAGACATTGCCCATTCAGCTGCATCCCTGAAACTGAGACCCCTGGCCACTGGTGAGATGGGCAGCAAGAAAAAAGACTAAAAAGTCTGATCCTAGTGGGGGCTCAGAGACACCTCAATGTAATATGGGATAGACCAAGAGTCTGTTCCCTATAGAGGCCTATTTTATTCCCCTAGAAAAACACAAGAAAACTTTGAAGCATGCAAATTAAACCGTCTATCCTTGAGAACTCACCCCTTAGGTAAATATTAAATAATCTGTATTATTTTAAGGGAAAGAATTTAAAGAAAAAAAATTTTTATGATACTATGACTTGAAAATCTATATAAGCAATAAAATATCTATATAAGCAATAAAAAAGTAATAAATGAAGTTTTGTTTCCAAGAGTCACTCAGTAGGAGTTACTATTATAAAACCAAAGGCAAAACCAAACAGTGAAATATACACACACACACACACACACACACACCACACACACACATGAGACAGAGAGAGAGTGAGAGTGCTAGGAATAATGGGTGGCAATGCATTACAGTTTAAGAACTATCCTAGAGGCTGAAAGAGTCCATTTGTCCTGGTGATAAGTCTATCTTCCACAATGTTTTGATCAGCAAGCCCCCCCTAGTGGCTGAAGCAGGGCTGCAGTTTCCTCAAGCTTAGGCCATGCACAGGCTAGTCAGTTTCTGGAGTGACTGGAGCAGGGCTTTTTGTTGTTCTTCTGATCCTCAAGCTTCTCTAGTGCTCCTTTCTTCCAGATGGTTAGCTTCAGGGGTGTAGCAGGGTCTGGAGTGCACTCATAGTCCACTCATAGTCTGGTGTAATGAATCCAGGGACCTATCTCTGCAAACTTTACTACAGTTAGGGTGGATAAAATAACAGTGAAAGGACCCTTTCAAAGAGGTTTCAGGGGCTGAATATTTCATTCTTTGATCCAGAATGAATCTCCAGGCTTGAAGGAGTGTGCTTTGGTCAAAATTACCAGCAATATTTCTCTAACCCGTTGGTTGAGAACCTGTAAAATTTTCCCTAATGCCTGAAGCTGTTGCCTCAGTATTAATTCTCCTATTTCTCTCTCTTTTTTTAAATATTTATTTGTTTTAGTTGTACACAATGCCTTTATTTTTACGTGGTGCTGAGGATCGAACCTGTTGGATTCCTGGCAGGAGGCTGCGCCTCCCAGGCAGAAGGCCACACCTCCCCAGGTATTTTGTAAAAAGACTACCTTTCCCAGGTGCCCTCGCCGCTGACCCCTGACCTCCGGCAGCCTATGGAGACACTCGCCCCCAGGGGTCTGCCTGACCAGCAGTCTGCTATTTAAGCCAGCCCCGGACTGAAACCTCTCTCTGTTCCTGCCTGTCCCTGTTCCCGTTTGTCCCTTCCCTATCTCCCTTCCCTTCCCTTCCTTTCCCTACCTTTGCCCACGTGGCACCCCAATAAACCCTTTTATTTCACTAACACGGTGTTCCCGGCTAAGTTAACTTTGTTCAGCATTTTCCTTCAGAACCTGGGCCGCACACATGCTAGGCGAGTGCTCTACTGCTGAGCCACAACTCCAGCCCCTCCTATTTCTCTTAAGTCTCCCTGTAATCCCTTGATAAGTGGGGGGGGGGGTCGTCCCATATATTTTTTTTTTAAATTTTTATTCTAAGTTCTTATATATGACAGCAGAATGCATTGAGATTCATATTACACATACAGAGCACATTTTTACATATCTCTGGTAGTATACAAAGTATATTCACACCATTCATGTCTCATACATGCACTTAGGGTAATGCTGTCCATCTCATTCCACAATCTTTTTTTTACCCCCTCCCCCCTCCCTTCCCCTCCTTCCCCATTGTCCTTCCTAGAGTTTGTTTAATCCTCCTATGCTCACTGTCCCAACCCCACTATGAATCAGCCTCCTTATGTAAGAGAAAACATTCAACATTTTGATTTTGGGCATTGGCTAACTTAGCATTATATTCTCCAACTTTATCCATTTACCTGCAAATGCCATTATTTCATTCTCTTTTATTGCTGAGTAATATCCCATTGTGTATGCGTACCACAGTTTCTTTATCCATTCATTTATTGAAGGGCATCTAGGTTAGTTCCACAGCTTAGCTATTGTGAATTGTGCTGCAATCAATGGTGATGTGGCTGTGTCCCTGTAGTATGCTGTTCTTATGTCCTTTGGGTATAGACCGAGGAGTGGGATAGCTGAGTCATAATGTGGATTCATTCCCAGTTTTCCAAGGAACCTCCATACTGCTTTCCATACTGGCTGCACCATTTTGCAGTCCCACCAGCAATGTATGAGTGTGTCTTTTTCCACACATCCTCACCAACATTTATTGTTGTTTGTATTCTTAATAGCTGCCATTCTGACAGGAGTTAGGTGAAATCTTAGAGTAGTTTTGGTTTGCATTTCTCTAATTGCTAGAGATATTGAACTTTTTTTTTATATTTGTTGACTGATTGCATATCACCTTCTGAGAAGTGTCTGTTCAGTTCCTTGGCTCATTTATTGATTGGGTTATTTGTTTGTTTTTTTGTTTTGGTGTTAAGATTTTTATGTTTATATATTCTAGACATCAGTGCTCTACCTGATGTGCATGTGGTAAAAATTTGTTCCCAGTTGGTAGACTCTCTATTCACCTCACTGATTATTTCTTTTACTGAGAAGAAGCTTTTTAGTTTGAATCCATCCCATTCATTAATTTTAATTCTTGTGCTACAGTTATATTATTAAGGAAGTAGGAGCCTAATCTGATATGATGGAGATTTGGG
The DNA here is from genome assembly GCA_025594165.1 of Tamias sibiricus. Lineage (NCBI taxonomy): Eukaryota > Metazoa > Chordata > Mammalia > Rodentia > Sciuridae > Tamias > Tamias sibiricus. The sequence continues at coordinate 10,028 of JAKELJ010000882.1, forward strand.
CCTACTTTTTCTTCTATTAGATGCAGGGTCTTTGGTTTAACTCCTAGGTCCTTGATCCACTTTGAGCTGAGTTATGTGCATGGTGAGAAATAGGGGTCTAATTTCATTTTTTTGCATATGGATTTCCAGTTTTTCCAGCACCAATTGTTGAAGAGGCTATCTATTCTCCAATGTATGTTTTTGGCACCTTTGTCTAATATAAGATAACTGTAATTATGTGGGTTAGTCTCTGTGTCCTCTATTCTGTACCAGTCTATTTTGATGCCAATACCATACTGTTTTTGTTACTATTGCTGTGTAGTATAGTTTGAGGTCTGATAGAGTGATGCCATCTGCTTCACTCTTCTTGCTAGGGATTGCTTTAGCTATTCTGGGGGTCTCTTATTTTTCCAGACAAATTTCATGACTGTTTTTTCTATTTCTATGGGGAATGTCATTGGAATTTAGATTGCAATTGCATTAAATCTGTATAATGCTTTTGGTAGTATAGTCATTTTGACAATATTAATTCTGCCTATCTGAGAACAAGGGAGATCTTTCCGTCTTCTAAGGTCTTCTTTAATTTTTCTTTCTTTAGTGTTCTGTAGTTTTCATTGTAGAGGTCTTTCACCCCTTTTGTTAGGTTGATTCCCAGGGTTTTCGTTTTTGTTTTTGTTTTTTTGAGGCTATTTTTTATAAGAAAATCTACTTAAAACTTTTAATTACCAAATAAAAGACATTATTTTGTATAATATCATGTATCATTACCTTTGAGTGAAGCTTTGCTATTGGCTGCTATTTTCACATGCAGTGGATGGTGACTCATATTTAGTCTGTGGGCTCACACTGACATTCAGGACAAATTAAGCCACCTCATCTCCCTTGAAATCATTTCTCTGACCTGGAAGACAACTACCTTTTAGTGACACCTGCTGGAAGTACCAGATATGCAGAGGATGAAAATATCTGGAATAGACTGTCAAGGTTTTTGCGGTTTGCTTTTGAGGCTATTTTAAATGAGGTAGTTTTCCTCATTTCCCTTTCAGAGGATTTGTCACTGATATACATAAATGCCTTTGATTTATGGATGTTGATTGTGTATCCTGCTACTTTGCTGGATTCATTTACTTGTTCTAGAAGTTTTCTGGTGGAGCTTTTTGGGTCTTCTAGGAATAAAATCATATCATCAGCAAATAATGCTAATTTGAGTTCTACTTTTCCTATCTGTATCCCTTTAATTTCTTTCATCTGTCTAATTGCTCTGGCCAGTGTTTCAAGTACTATGTTAAATAAAAGTGGTGAAAGAGGGCATCCCTGTCTAGTTCTAGTTTTTAGAGGGAATGCTTTCAATTTTTCTCCATTTAAAATTATGTTGGCCTGGGGCTTAGCATAGATAGCTTTTACAATGTTGAGATATGTTCTTGTTATCTCTAGTTTTTCTAGTGTTTTGAACATGAAGGGGTGCTGTATTTGTCAAATGCTTTTTATGCATCTATTGAGATGATCATATGGTTCTTATCTTTAAATCTATTGATGTGATGAATTACATTTATTGATTTCCATATGTTGAACCAACATTGCATCCCTGGGATAAATCCCACTTGATCGTGGTGCACTATCTTTTTGATGTGCATTTGTATTTGATTTGCCAGAATTTTATTGAGAATTTTTTTATCTATGTTCATTAGAGATATTGGTCTGAAGATTTCTTTCTTTGATATGTCTTTGCCTGGTTTGGGAATAAGGGTGATATAAAATGGGTTTGGAAGTGCTCCCTCTTTTTCCATTTCCTGAAATAAATTGAAGAGTATTGGTATTAGTTCTTCTTTAAAGATCTTTTAGAACTCGGCTGAGCATACATCCCTTACCAGGCTTTTCTTGGTTGGTAGGCTTCTCTGATGGCATCTTTTATTTCATCACTTGAAATAGATGTGTTTAAATTGTGTATATCATCCTGATCCAGGTTGGGAAATTTATATGACACTAGAAATTTGTTGATGCCTTTGATATTTTCTATTTTATTAGAGTACAAATTTTCAAAATATTTTCTAATTATCTTCTGTATTTCTGAATTGTCTGTTGTGATATTTCCTTTTTCATCATGGATGTTACTTATTTGAGTTTTTTCTCTCCTTCTTTTCATTAGCATGGCTAAGGGTCTGTCAACTTTATTTATTTTTTCAAAGAACCAACTTTTTGTTTTGTCAGTTTTTTCAATTTTTTTTTAGTTTCAATTTCATTGATTTCACCTCTGATTTTAATTATTTCCTGTCTTCTACTGCTTTGGGTGTTAATTTGTTCTTCTTTTTCTAGGTCTTTGAGATGTAATGTTAAATCATTTGTTTGTTGACTTTTTCTTCTTTTAAGGAATGAACTCCATGCAATGAACTTTCCTCCTAGTACTGCCTTCATAATGTCCCAGAGATTTTAACACATTATATCTGTGTTCTCATTTAACTCTAAGAATTTTATAATTAACTCCTAGATGTCTTTTGCAACACCTTGTTCATTCAGTAGCATATTATTTAGTCTCCAGGTGTTGGAGTAGCTTTTATTTTTTACCTTATTATTGATTTCTAATTTCATTCCATTGTGATAAAATTCAGGGTAGTATCTCTATTTTTTTATGTTTGCTAAGAGTTGCTTGTGGCATAATATATGGTCTATTTTAGAGAAGGATCCATATGCTGCTGAGAAGAAAGTGTAGTCATTCATTGAAGGATGAAATATTCTATATATATATCTGTTAAGTCTAAGTTATTGATTATATTAATGAGGTCTAAAGTTTCTTTATTTAGCTTTATTTAGCTTTTCACTGGATGATCTATCCAGTGGTGAAAGAGCTAGGATAAAGTCACCCAGAATTATTGTTGAAGGGCAAAGCATCACAGCGGGGACAGCCATGCAGCCAAAAGATTTATTCAACAGCCTTCGTAGCCGGTAGCGAAAACCGGAGAAGAGGTGCTCTGGTTGAAGGTCGAAGAGGTGGGAGAGGGGAGTCAGGGAGAAGGGAGTGTGCAAGCTCTGGTGGGAGAAGGGAGTCAGGGAGAGGGGAGTGTGCAAGCTCTGGACAGAAGGTGGGTGCTTGGTTGCACCAGCTGGGATCTCTGGAGCTGTTGGCTAAAGCATCTGCTGTCTGGCTGGAGGCTGGAGCTGTCAGCTGGGAGCAGCCGTCGGCTGGAGGCGATGGGTCTGGAGCTGTTGGCTGGGGCAGCTGCCGTCGGCTGGAGGCGATGGGTCTGGAGCTGTTGGCTGGGGCAGCTGCCGTCGGCTGGAGGTGATGGGTCTGGAGCTGCTGCAGTGGCTTCCTCCTCTCTGCAGTGACGAGCCGATGTATCTGTCTTCCTCCTCTCAGCAGCGACGAGCCGATGTTGTGTCCGTGTGTGTCTCTCTCTCTGAGTCTCTCAAACAGGGCCTTATATAGGGATTTCTGGTGGGGGTTGCACTAGAGCAACCCCAAACACCATTGGCTAGAACAGGGTGTCCTTTAAGCCTATTGGCTCTTGCCTGGGGAAAAGAAACATTCTGCCCGGGGAAGGAACATCCTGTCTGGAACATCT
>JAKELJ010000883.1:0-13560 GCA_025594165.1 Tamias sibiricus
GAGTTTGAAACTCTTTTTGCTACCCTATTGATTCAGCTTTGAGATACTTGAACCAGGACAGAAGCACAGTGTGCTCTTGTGATCTGAAGTGCTTTTCTGCATTTTCAAAGTTTCTACCTTTAAAACCATTGAGGAATTAATCTACAGGCGTTTCTTCAGTGAAATTCGCCTAATCAAGGGAAAACATCCAATAGACTTGTGTAAACAAAACACCCTTGATGGTGGGATGACAAAACATGGGGAGCCTTGAGTGGGGGCCCCCACATGAGAGAATCATTTTATTCAGAGTTTAATTGAAATACACAAAGAAACCCTAGTGCCACGAAGCTAAGAAACATTGGAATTATTTCCACTAGTCGCTAAAAAGCTTTTTTCTGTGAGTTTGAAACTCTTTTGTTACCTAGTGAATTCGCTTTGAGATCACTTGAAACCAGGAAAGAAACACAGTGAGCTCTTGACGATCTGAAGTGCTTTTCTTTCTGCATTTTCAAAGTTCTAGAACATTAACCATGTTGAGGAATTAAACTACCGTCGTTTTCAGTGAAATTCGCGACCTTATCAAGGGTAAAATATCCAATAGGCTCTAAACAAAAAACCCGTGATGGTGGAATGAAACCAAATTTGGGGAGCCATGAGGGACACAAGGAGATAATCATTTTTTCAGACTTTCATTAGAAATAAACACAAAGAAAAATAGTACCCCACAATCCAAGAAACATGGAATTATTTCCATTGGCTGAAAAGCTTTTACGTGAGTTTGAAACTCTTCTTTTTGCTACCTATTGATTCAGGCTTTGAGAGACACTTGAACCAGGACAGAAGCACAAGTGTGCTCTTGTGAAATGAAGTGCTTTTTTCTGCATTTTCAAACTTCTAGCTTTAAAACCATTGAGGAATTCAACTTCAGGCGTTTTCAGTGAAAATTCGCTCTAATCAGGGTAAACATTGGTTCTAAAAAAGAGAAACCCGTGATGGTGGGAAGTGACCAAATATGGGGAGCCATGAGGGGCACAAGAGAGAATCATTTTTGTCAGAGTTTCATTGAAATACACAAAGAAAAACCTAGTAACCAGAAGCTAAGAAACATGGAATTATTTCCAGTTGGCTAAATCGCCATTTTCTGTGATGTTTGAAACTCTTTTGCTACCTAGTGATTCAGCTTTGAGATACTTGAACCAGGACAGAAGCACAGTGTGCTCTTGTGATCTGAAATGCTTTTCTGCATTTTCAAAGTTCTATGCATTAAAACCATTGAGGCATTTAAACTACAGGCGTTTTCAGTGAAATTCGCTAATCAGGGTAAACATTGGTTTCTAAAAAAGAAACCCGTGATGGTGGGATGACCAAATTTGGGGAGGCCCATGAGGGGCACAAGAGAGAATCATTTTTGTCAGAAGTTTCATCATTGAAAATACACAAAGACAACCTAAATACCCACGAAAGCTGAAGAAACATGGAATTTATTTCCAGTTTTGGCTAAAACGCTTTTCTGTGAGTTAGGGAAACTCTTTTGCTACCATAAGTGATTCATGACTTTGAGTTACTTGAACCAGTAGAGAAGCACAGGTGTGCTCTTCTGAACTAAAGTGTTGTTCTGCATGCAATTTTTAAAGTAATAGCATTAACCATTTAAGAATTTAAACTCACAGGCGTTTCAAGGCATTTTCGAATAATCAGGGTAAACTTCCAATAGAGTGGTAAACATAACACTCTTTGATGGTGGGATGACCAAACTTTGGGAGCCTGGAGGGCGCACATGAGACGACTGATTTTTTTCAGAGTTTTTATGAAATACACAAAGAAACCCTAAACAAGGGGGTGCCCAGAAGCTAAGAAACATGGGATTATTTTCAGTTGGCTAAATCGCTTTTCTGTGAGTTTGAAACTCTTTTGCTGACCTAGTGATTCAGCTCTGAGATACTTGAACCAGGACAGAAGCACAGTGTCCTCGTTGTGATCTGAAGTGCTATTCTTTTCTGCATTTTTCAAAGTTCTAGCATTAAACCATTTGAGGAATTAAACTACAGGCGTTTTCAGTGAAATTCGCCTAATCAGGGTAAATATCCAATAGGCTCTAAACAAAAAACCCGTGATAGGTGGATTGAGCAAATTTGGGTAGCACATGAGGGGCACAAAAGAGAGAATCATTTTGTCAGAGTTCATTGAAATACACAAAGAAAAACCTAGTACCCAGAAGCTAAGAAACATGGAATTATTTCCAGTTGGCTAAATCTTATTCTTTTCTGTCAGTTTGAAACTCTTTTGCTACCTAGTCAGTTTACAGCTTGAGATACTTGAACCAGGACAGGCGAAGCACAGTGTGCTACTTGTGATATGAAAGTGCGTTTTCCTGCATTTTCAAAAGTTCTAGTTTTAACCATTGAGGAATTCAACTTCAGGCGATTTCAGTGAAATTTGCCTAATCAGGGTAAATATCCAATCTCGTTTTAAATAAAAAACCCCGTGATGCTGGGATGACCAAAATTTGGGAAGCCATGAGGGGCACAAGAGAGAGAATCATTTTGTCAGAGATTCATTGAAATACACAAAGAAACCTAGCACGCAGAGACGCCTAAGAAACATGGATTATTTCCAGTTGTCTAAATCGCTTGTTCTGTGAGTTTGAAACTCTTTTGCTACCTAGTGATTCAGCTTTGAGATACTTGAACCAGGACAGAAGCACAGTGTGCTCTTGTGATCTGAAATGCTTTTTCTGCATTTCAAAGTTCTAGCATTAACCATTGAGGAATTAAACTACAGGCGTTTTCAGTGAAAATTCGCCTAATCAGGGTAAATATCCAATAGGCTCTAAACAAAAAACACGTGATGGTGGATTGAGCAAATTTGGGGAGCCATGAGGGGCACAAGAGAGAATCATTTTGTCAGAGATTCATTGAAATACACAAAGAAACCTAATACCCACAAGCTAAGAAACATGGAATTATTTCCAGTTGGCTAAAACGCTTTTTCTGTGAGTTTGAAACTCTTTTGCTACCTAGTGATTCAGCTTTGAGATACTTGAACCAGGAGAGAAGCACAGTGTGCTCTTGTGAATAAAGTTTGTTCTGCGTTTTTAAAGTAATAGCATTAACCATTAAGAATTAAACTCACAGGCGTTTTCAGGCATATTTTTTTTTTTCGCCTAATCAGGGTAAACATCCAATAGACTGTAAACAAAACACCCTTGATGGTGGGAAGACAAAACTTGGGGAGCCTTGAGGGGCACATGAGAGAATCATTTTTTTTTCAGAGTTTTTCATTGAAATACACAAAGAAAACTAGTGCCCAGAAGCTAAGAAACAGGGAATTATTTCCACTTCGCGAAAAAAAACGCTTTTCTGTGAGTTTTAAACACTTTGGTTACCTAGTGATTCAGCTTTGAGATACTTGAACCAGTAAAGAAGCACAGTTAGCTCTTGTGATCTGAAGTGCTTTTCCTGCATTTTCAAAGTTCTAGCATTAACCATTAAGGAATTAAACTACCGTCGTTTTCAGTGAAATTCGCCCTATCAGGGTAAATATCCAATAGGCTCTAAACAAAAAACCCGTGATGGTGGATTGACCAAATTTTGGGGAGCCATGAGGGACACAAGAGAGAATCAATTTTGTCAGAGTATTCATAGAAATACACAAAGAAACCTAGTAACCCACAAGTCCAAGAAACATGGAAATTATTTTTCAGTTGGCTGAAAAGCTTTTCTGTGAGTTTGAAATATCTTTTGCTACCTAGTGAATCAGCTTTGAGATACTTGAACCAGGAGAGAAGCACAGTGTGCTCTTGTCATATGAAGTTCTTTTTCTGGCATTTTCAATGTTCTAGCTTTAACCATTGTGGAATTAAACTACAGGCGTTTTTCAGTGAAATTGCAATCGCCTAAAGAGGGTAAACATCCAATAGGTTCTAAACAAAAAACCCGTGATGGTGGGATGACCAAATTTGGGGAGCCATGAGGGCACAAGAGAGAATCATTTTGTCAGAGTTTCATTGAAATACACAAAGAAACCTAGTACCCAGAAGCTAAGAAACATGGAATTATTTCCAGTTGGCTAAATCGCTTTTCTGTTAGTTTGAAATTCTTTTGCTACCGACAGAATTCAGATTTGAGATACTTGAACCAGGACAGAAGCACAGTGTGCTCTTGTGAACTAAAGTGTTGTTCTGCGTTTTTAAAAGTTCTAGCCTTAACCATTTAAGAATTAAACTCACAGGCGTTTTCAGGCATTTTCGTCCTAATCAGGGTAAACATCCAATAGACTGTAAAACAAAACACCCTTGATGGTGGGATGACCAAACTTGGGGAGTCTTGTCTTGAGGGGCACAAGGAGAGAGAAACATTTTGTCAGAGTTTCAAAGAAATACACAAGGAAACCCTAGTACCCCAGAAGCTAAGAAACATGGAATTATTTCCAGTTGGCTAAATCGCTTTTCTGTGAGTTTGAAACTCTTTTTGTTACTTAGTGATTCAGCTTTTGAGATTCTTGAGCCAGTGAGAGAAGCACAGTGTCCTCTTGTGAATCTGAAGTGCTTTTTCTGCATTTTTCAAAGTTCTAGCATTAACCATTGAGGAATTATACAAAACATGCGCGTTTTCAGTGAAGTTCTCCTAATCAGGGTAAACATCCAATAGGGCTCTAAACAAAAATTCCGTGATGGTGGGATGACCAAATTTGGGAGCCATGAGGGGCACAAGAGAGAATCATTTTGTCAGTCAGAGTTGCATTGAAATACACAAAGATACCTAGTATCCCCACAAGCTAAGAAACATGGAATTATTTCTAGTTGGCTAAAATGGCTTTCTGTGAGTTTGAACCTCTTTTGCTACCGAGAGATTCAGCTTTGAGATACTTGAACCAGGACAGAAGCACAGTGTGCTCTTGTGACCAAAAGTTTGTTGTTCTGCGTTTTTAAAGTTCTAGCATTAACCATTTAAGAATTAAAACTCACAGGCGTTTTTAGGAATTTTCGCCTAATCAGTCAGGGTAAAGATCCAATAGACTGTAAACAAAAACACCCTTGATGGTGGGGGATGACCAAACTTGGGGAGTCTTGAGGGCACAATGAGAGAATCATTTTTTAAGAGTTTCATTGAAAATACACAAAGAAACCTAGTGCCCAGAAGCTTATGAAACATAGAATTATTTCCAGATCGCTAACACGCTTTTCTGTGAGTTTGAAACTCTTTTGTTACTTAGTGATTCAGCTTTGAGATACTTGAAAGCCAGGAAAGAAGGACAGTGTGCTCTTGTGATCTGAAGTGCTTTTTCTGCATTTTCAAAGTTCTACCCATTAACCATTGAGGGAATTAAACTAAAAGGCGTTTTCAGTGAAATTCACCTAATCAGGGTAAACATCCAATAGGTTCTAAACAAAAAACCCGTGATGGTGGGATGACTAAATTTGGGGATACCATCAGGGGCACAAGAGAGAATCATTTTTTTTTGTCAAAGTTTCATTGAAATACACAAAGAAACCTACTACCCACAAGCTAAGAAACATGGAATTATTTCCAGTTGGCTAAATCGCTTTTCTGTGAGTTTGAAACTCTTTTGCTACCTAGTGATTCAGCTTTGAGATACTTGAACACAGGACAGAAGCACAGTCACAGAGTGCTCTTGTGAACTAAAGTGTTGTTCTGCATTTTTAAAGTTCCAGCATTAACCATTTAAGGAATTAAACTCACAGGCGTTTTCAGGCATTTTCGCCTAATCAGGGTAAACATCCAATAGAATGTAAACAAAACACCCTTGATGGTGGGATGACCAAACTTGGGGAGCCTGGAGGGGCACATGAGAGAATCATATCTTCAGAGTTTCATTGAAATACACAAAGAAACCTAGTGCCCAGAAGCTAAGAAACATGGAATTATTTCCAGTTCGCTAAAACGCTTTTCTGTGAGTTTGAAACTCTTTTGTTACCTAGTGATTCCAGCTTTGATATACTTGAACAGGAAAGAAGCACAGTGTGCTACTGTGATCTGAAGTGCTTTTCTGCGTTTTTCAAATTTCTAGCATTAACATTGAAAGATTTAAACATAACAAACAGGCGTTTTTCAGTGAAATTCGCCTAATCAGGGTAAACATCCAATAGGCTCTAAACAAAAAACCCGTGATGGTGAGATGAACAAATTTGGGGAGCCATGACGGACACAAGAGAGAATCATTTTGTCAGAGTTTCATTGAAATACACAAAGAAACCTAGTACCCAGAAGCTAAGAAACATGGAATTATTTGCAGTTGGCTAAATCGCTTTTCTGTGAGTTTGAAACTCTTTTGCTACCTAGTGATTCAGCTTTGATACTTGAACCAGGACAGAAGCACAGTGTGCTCTTGTGATATGAAGTGCATTTCTGCATTTTCAAAGTTCTAGCTTTAACCATTGAGGAATTAAACTACAGGCGTTTTCAGTGAAATTCGCCTAATCAGGGCAAACATCCAATAGGCTCTAAACAAAAAACCCGTGATGGTGGGATGACCAAAATTTGGCGATCCATGAGGGGCACAAGAGATAATCATTTTGTCAGAGTTTCATTGAAATACACAGAGAAACCTAGTACCCAGAAGCTAAGAAACATGGAATTATTTCCAGTTGGCTAAATCGCTTTTCTGTGAGTTTGAAACTTTTTTTGCTACCTAGTGATTCAGCTTTGAGATACTTGAATCAGGACAGAAGCACAGTGTGCTCTTGTGAACTAGAGTGTTGTTCTGCGTTTTTTAGAGTTCTAGCATTATCCATTTAAGAATTAAACCTCACAGGCGTTTTCAGGCATTTTCGCCTAATCAGGGTAAACCATCCAATAGACTGTGAACAAAACACCCTTGATGGTGGGAAGACCAAATTTGGGGAGCCTGAGGGGCACAAGAGAGAATCATTTTTTCAGAGTTTCATTGAAATACACAAAGAAACCTAATACCCACAAGCTAAGAAACATGGAATTATTTCCAGTTGGTTAAAATGCTTTTCTGTGAGTTTGAAACTCTTTTGCTACCTAGGGATTCAGATTTGAGTACACTTGAACCATGAGAGAAGCACAGTGTTCTCATTTGGGAACTAAAGGTGTTGTTCTGCATTTTTAAAGTTCTAGCATTAACCATTTAAGAATTAAACTCACAGGTTTTTTCAGGCATTTTCGCCTAATCAGGGTAAACATCCAATAGGCTCTCAACAAAAAACTCGTGATGGTGGATTGACCCCAAATTTGGGGAGCCATGAGGGGCACAGGAGAGAATCATTTTGTCAGAGTTTCATTGAAATACACAAAGAAACCTAGTACTCACAAGCTAAGAAACATGGAATTATTTCCAGTTGCTAAAATGCTTTTCTGTTAGATTGAAACTCTCTTGCTACCTGGAGATTCAGCTTTGAGATACTTGAACCAGGAGAGAAGCCCAGTGTGCTCTTGTGATCTGAAGTGCTTTTTTCTGCATTTTCAAAGTTCTAGCATTAACCATTGAGGAATTAAACTACAGGAGTTTCAGTGAATTCGACTAATCAGGGTTAAACATACAATAGGCTCTAAGCAAAAAACCCGTGATGGTGGATTGACCACATTTGGGGAGCCATGAGGGGGCACCAAGAGAATCATTTTTCACAGTTTCATTGAAATACACAAAGAAACCTAGTACTCACAAGCTAAGAAACATGGAATTATTTCCAGTTGGCTTAAACGCTTCTCTGTGAGTTTGAAACTCTTTTGCTACCTAGTGATTCAGCTTTGAGATACTTGAACCAGGACAGAAGCACAGTGTGCTCTTGTGAACTAAAGTGTTGTTCTGCGTTTTTTAAAGTTCCAGCATTAACCATTTAAGAATTAAACTCACAGGCGTTTTTCAGGCATTTTCGCCTAATCAGGGTAAACATCCAATAGAATGTAAACAAAACACCCTTGATGGTGGGATGACCAAACTTGGGAAGCCTGGAGGGGCACATGAGAGAATCATTTCTTCAGAGTTTCATTGAAATACACAAAGAAACCTAGTGCCCAGAAGCTAAGAAACATGGAATTATTTCCAGTTCGCTAAAACGCTTTTCTGTGAGTTTGAAACATCTTTTGTTACCTAGTGTTTCAGCTTTGAGATACTTGAACAGGAAAGAAGCACAGTGTGCTCTTTGTGATCTGAAGTGCTTTTTCTGCATTTTCAAATTTCTAGCATTAACCATTTAAGATTTAAACTAACAGGCGTTTTCAGTGAAATTCGCCTAATCAGGGTAAAACATCCAATAGGCTCTAAACAAAAAAACCAGTGATGGTGAGATGAACAAATTTGTGGGAGCCATGACGGACACAAGAGAGAATCATTTTGTCAGAGTTTCATTGAAATACACAAAGAAACCTAGTATCCCAGAAGCTAAGAAACATGGAATTATTTGCAGTTGGCTAAATCGCTTTTCTGTGAGTTTGAAACTCTTTTGCTACCTAGTGATTCAGCTTTGAGATACTTGAACCAGGACAGAATCACAGTGTGCTCTTGTGATATGAAGTGCTTTTCTGCATTTTCAAAGTTCTAGCTTTACCATTGAGGAATTAAACTACAGGCGTTTTCAGTGAAATTCGCCTAATCAGGGCAAACATCCATAGGCTCTAAACAAAAAACCCGTGATGGTGGATTGACCTCATTTGGGGAGCCATGAGGGGCACAAGAGAGAATCATTTTGTCAGAGTATCATTGAAATACACAAAGAAACCTACTACCCACAAGCTAAGAAACATGGAATTATTTCCAATTGGCTAAAAGGCTTTTCTGTGAGTTTGAAAAACTCTTTTGCTACCTAGTGATTCAGCATTTGAGATACTTGAACCAGGAGAGAAGCACAATGTGCTCTTGTGAAACTAAAGTGTTGTTCTGCGTTTTTAAAGTTCTAGCATTAACCATTTAAGAATTAAACTCACAGGCGCGTTTTCAGGCATTTTCCGCCTAATCAGGGTAAACATCCAATAGATTGTAAAACAAAACAGCCCTTGATGGTGGGTATGACCAAACTTGGGGAGCATTGAGGGGCACATGAGAGAATCATTTTTTCAGAGTTTCATTGAAATACAAAAAAGAAACCTAGTACCCAGAAGCTAAGAAACATGGAATTATTTCCAGTTGGTCTAAATCGCTCTTTATGTGAGTTTTGAAACTCTTTTGCTACCTAGAGGATTCAGCTTTCAGATACTTGAACCAGGACAGAAGCACAGTGTGCTCTTGTGATCTGAAGTGCTTTTTCTCCTGCATTTTTCAAAGTTCTAGCTTTAACCATTGAGGAATTAAACTACAGGCGTTTTCAGTGAAATTTGCCTAATCAGGGCAAACATTCAATAGGCTCTAAACAAAAAACCCGTGATGGTGGGATGACCAAATTTGGCGAGCCATGAGGGGCACAAGAGAGAAATCATTTTTGTCAGAGTTTCATTTTGAAAGTACACAAAGAAACCTAGTACCCAGAAGCTAAGAAACATGGAATTATTTTCTGTTGGCTAAATCTCTTTCTGTGAGTTTGAATCTCTTGCTACCTAAGTGATTCAGCTTTGAGATAATACTTGAACCAGGACAGAAGCACAGTGTCCTCTTGTGATCTGAAGTGCTTTTTTCTGCATTTTCAAAGTTCTAGCTTTAACCATTGAGGAATTAAACTACTACAGGCGTTTTCAGTGAAATTTCGCCTAATCAGGGCAAACATAACCAATAGGCGCTCTAAACAAAAAAGCCCGTGATGGTGGATGACCAAATTTGGCGATTCCATGAGGGCACAAGAGAGAATCATTTTTGTCACAGTTTCATTGAAATACACAAAGAATCCTAGAACCCAGAAGCTAAGAACATGGAATTATTTCCAGTTGGCTAAACGTCTTTTTCTGTGAGTTTGAAACTCTTTTGCTACCTAGTGATTCAGCTTTGACATACTTGAACCAGGACAGAAGCACAGTGTGCTCTTGTGAACTAAAGTGTTGTCTGTGCGTTTTTAAAGTTCCAGCATTAACGCATTTAAGAATTAAACTCACAGGTCGTTTTCAGGCATTTTCGCCCTAATCAGGGTAAAACATCCAATAGGCTCTCAACAAAAAACTCGTGATGGTGGAATTGACCAAATTTGGGAGCCATGAGGGGCACGGAGAGAATCATTTTGTCAGAGTTCCATTGTGAAATACACAAAGAAACCCTAGTAACTCACAAGCTAAGAAACATGGAATTATTTCAGTTGGCTAAAATGCTTTTCTGTTAGATTGAAACTCTCTTGCTATCCCCACCTGGAGATTCAGCTTTGAGATACATTGAACCAGGAGAGAAGCCAGTGTGCTCTTGTGATCTGAAGTGCTTTTCTGCATTTTTCAAAGTTCTAGCATTACCATTGAGGAATTAAACTACAGGAGTTTCAGTGAAATTTCGACTAATCAGGGTAAACATACAATAGGCTCTAAAGCAAAAAACCTGTGATGGTGGATTGACCACATTTGGGGAGCCCATGAGGGGCACAAGAGAGAATCATTTTTCACAGTTTCATTGAAATACACAAGAAACCTAGTACTTCACACAGCTAAGAAACATGGAATTATTTCCAGTTGGCTTAAACGCATTTCTGTGAGTTTGAAACTCTCTTTGGCTACCTATTGATTCAGCTTTGAGATACTTGAACCAGGACAGAAGCACAGAGTGCTCTTGTAAGAAATTCTAAAGTGTTGTTCTAGCGTTTTTAAAGTTCCAGCATTAACCATTTAAGAATTAAACTCACAGGCGTTTTCAGGCATTTTCGCCAAATCAGGGTAAACATCCAATAGAACCTGTAAAAAAAACAACCCTGATTGGTGGGATGACCAAGCTTGAGGGAGTCTTGAGGAGGCACATGAGAGAATCATTTTTTCAGATTTTTTTCATTGAAAATACAACAAAGGAAACCTAGTGCCCAGAAGCTAAGAAACATGGAATTATTTCCAGTTCTCTAAAACGCTTTTCTGTGAGTTTGAATCTCTCTCTTTTGTTACCCTAGTGATTCAGCTTTGAGATACTTGAACCAGAAAGAAGCACAGTGTGCTCTTGTGATGTCTGAAGTTCTTTCTGCATTTTCAAAGGTCTAGCATTAACCGATTGAGGGAATTAAACTACAGGCGTTTTTCAGAGAAATTCGCCTAATCAGGGGTAAATATCCAATAGGCTCTAAACATAAAACCCGGGATGGTGGATGGACCAAATTTGGGGAGGCCATGAGGCACACTAGAGAGAATCATTTTGTCAGAGTATCATTGTTTGAAATACACAAAGAAACCTACTACCGCACAGGCTAAGAAACATGGAATTAATTCCACATTGGCTAAAAGGCTTTTCTGTGAGTTTGAAAACTCTTTTGCTACCTAGTGATTTTTCAGCTTTTTGAGATACTTGAACAGGAGAGAAGCACAATGTGCTCTTGTGAACTAAAGAGGTTGTTCTGTGCGTTTTTAAAGTTCTAGATCATTAAACCATTTAAGAGGAATTAAACTCACAGGGTGACCAGGCGTTTTCAGGCATTTCGCCTAATCAGGGTAAACATCCAATAGATTAGTAAACCAAAACACCCTTGATGGTGGGATGACCAAACTTGGGGAGCATTGAGGGGCACATGAGAGAATCATTTTTTCAGAGTTTTCATTGAAATACAAAAAGAAACCTAGTATCCCAGAAGCTAAGAAACATGGAATATTATTCCAGTTGGCTAAATCGCTTTTATGTGAGTTTGAACTCTTTGCTACCTAGAGACTCAGCTTTCAGATACTCTGAACCAGGACAGAAGCACAGTGTGCTCTTGTGATCTGAAGTGCTTTTCTGCATTTTCAAAGTTCTAGCTTTAACCATTGAGAGGAATTAAACTACAGGCGTTTTCAGTGAAATTTGCCTAATCAGGGCAAACATTCAATAGGCTCTAAACAAAAAACCCCGTGATGCGTGGGTATGACCAAATTTGGCGAGCCATGAGGGGCACAAGAGAGAATCATTTTGTCAGAGTTTTCATTGAAATACACAAAGAAACCTAGTACCCAGAAGCTAAGAAAAATGGAATTATTTTCTGTTGGCTAAATCTCTTTCTGTGAGTTTGAATCTCTTGCTAGCCAAGTGATTCAGCTTTGAGATTACTTGAACCAGGACAGAACGCACAGTGTCCTCTTGTAGATCTGAAGTGCTT
Source organism: Tamias sibiricus (assembly GCA_025594165.1). Taxonomy (NCBI): domain Eukaryota; kingdom Metazoa; phylum Chordata; class Mammalia; order Rodentia; family Sciuridae; genus Tamias; species Tamias sibiricus. The sequence goes on from JAKELJ010000883.1 coordinate 12,137, forward strand.
TTCTGCATTTTTCAAAAGTTCTAGCTTTAACCATTGAGGAATATAAACTACAGGCGTTTTTCAGTGAAATTCGTCCTAATCATGGCAAACATCCAATAGGCTCTAAACAAAAAAGCCGTGATGGTGGGATGACCAAATTTGGCGATCCATGAGGGGCAAAGAGAGAATCATTTGTCACAGTTCATTGAAATACACAAAGAAATCCTAGAACCCAGGAAGCTAAGAAACATGGAATTATTTCCAGTTGGCTAAAACGCTTTTCTTGGTGAGTTTTGAAACTCTTTTGCTACCTAGTGATTCAGCATTGAGCATACTTGAACCATGACAGAAGCACAGTGTGCTCTTGTGAACTAAAGTGTTGTTCTGCGTTTTTAAAGTTCCAGCATTAACCATTTAAGGAATTAAAGCTCTCACAGGTGTTTTCATGCATTTTCGCCTAATTCAGGTAAACATCCAATAGCGCACTCAAACAAAAAACTCGTGGAGCTGGTGGGATTGACGCAAATTTTGGTGTGGAGCCATGAGGGGCCACAGGAGAGAATCATTTTTGTCAGAGTTCCAGTGAAATACACAAAGAAAAACCTAGTACTAGCACAAGCTAAGAAACATGGAATTTTAAAAAAAATTTTTTCCAGTTGGCTAAAATGCTTTTCTGTTTAGATTGAAACTCTCTTGCTAACCTGAGATTCAGCTTTGAGATACTTGAACCAGGAGAGAAGCCCAGTGTGCTCTTGTGATCTGAAGTGCTTTTCTGCATTTTCAAAGTTCTGATAGCATTAACCATGTGTGTTGAGAATTAAACTACAGATTTTCAGTGAAATTCGACTAATCATGGGTAAACATACAATAGCTCTAAGCAAAAAACCTGTGATGGTGGATTGACCACATTTGGGGAGCCATGAGGGCACAAGAGAGAATCATTTTTTCACACAGTCTTCACTTGAAATACACAAAGAAACCTAGTACTCACAAGCTAAGAAACATGGAAATTATTTGCCAGTTGGCTTAAACGCTTTTTCTGTGAGTTTGAAACTCTTATTTGCTACTATTGATTCAGCTTTGAGAACTTGAACCAGGACAGAAGCACAGTGTGCTCTTGTGAACTAAAGTGTTGTTTTCTGCGTTTTAAGTGGAGTTCCAGCATTAACCCATTTAAGTAATTAAACTCACAGGCAGTCGTTTTCACGGGCATTTTCGCCAAAATCATGGTAAACATCCAATAGACTGTAAACAAAACACCCTGATGGTGGGTAATGACCAAGCTTGGGGAGTCTTGAGGAGCACATGATAGAGAATCATTTTTTCATGAGTTTCATGAAATACACAAAGAAACCTAGTGGCCCAGAAGCTAAGAAACATGGAATTATTTCCAGTTCTCTAAACGCTTTTCTGTGAGTTTGAATCTCTTTGTAACCTAGTGAAAT
>JAKELJ010000884.1:0-13560 GCA_025594165.1 Tamias sibiricus
TTTCACAAGAGCACACTGTGCTTCTGTCCTGGTGCAAGTATCTCAAGCTGAATCACTAGATACCAAAAGAGTTATTTTCAAACTCATCAGAAAAGCCTTTTAGCGAACTGAAATAATCCATAGTTCTAAGCTCTGGCACGTAGGTTCTTTGTGTATTTCAATGAAACTCTGAAAAAATGATTCTCCTCATGTGCCCCTACAAGGCTCCCCAAGATTTGTCCAACCCACATCAAGGGTGTTTTGTTTACATCTATTGGATGTTTACCTATTAGGCCGAAAAATGTCCTGAAAAGAGCCTGTGAGTTTAATACTTAAATGGTAATGCTAGAACTTTAAAACGCAGAACAACAATTTAGTTTCACAAGAGCACACAGTGCTTGTCTCCCTGGTTCAAGTATCTCAAAGCAGAAAACACATGTAGGCAAAAGAGTTTTCAAACTCACAGAAAAGGCTTTAGCCAACTGGAAATAATTATCCAATTTACTTATCTTGTGGTACTAAGTTTCTTTGTGTATTACAATGAAACTCCCTGACAAAATGATTCTCTCTTGTGCCCTCATGGCTCCCCAAATTTGTTCAAATCCACCATCACGGTTTATTGTTTTAGAGCCTTTTGGATGTTACCCTGAAAAGACGAATTTCACTGAAAACGCCTGTGTTTAATTCCTCAATGGTACTGCTAGAAACTTATAAAATGCAGAAAACACATCATGATCACAAGAGCACACTGTGCTTCTGGCTCCAGGTTCAAGTAATCTCAAAGCTGAATCACTAGGTTATCAAAAGAGTTTCAAAACACACAGAAAATGTTTTAGCCAACTGGAAATAAATTCCATGTTTCTTAGCTGTGGTACTAGGTTTCTTTGTGTATTTCAATGAAACTCTGGACAAAATGATTCTCTCTTGAGCCCCTCAGGCTCCCCAAATTTGGTCCCAATCCACCATCACGGGTTTTTTTAGTTTTTTGAGCCTTTTGGATGTTTACCCTGATTAGTCGAATTTTCAAGGAAAACGCTGTTGTTAATTCCTCAATTGGTTTAATGGTAGATCTTTGAAAATTGCTAGAAAAACACTATAAGATCACAAGAGCACAAGCACACTGTGCTTCTGTACTGGATCAAGTATCTCAAAGCTGAATCCCACTAGGTAGCAAAAGAGTTTCAATCTCACAGTAGAAAAAGCGTTTTAGCCAACTGGAAATATTCTTGTTTCTTAGCTTGTGGGGTTCTAGGTTTACTTTGTGTAATTTCAATGAAACTCTGAAAAAATGTTTAGATTTCCTCTTCTGTGCCCCTCAAGGCTCCCCAAGTTTTGGTCATCACCATCCCACTATCAATTTGTGGTTTTGATTACAGTCTATTGGGATGTTTACACCTGATTAGGCGAAAAATTGCCTGAAAACGCCTGTGAGTTTAATTCATTAAATGGATTATAATGCTAGAACTTTAAAAAAACGCAGAACAACACTTTAGATCACAAAGAGCAAAATGTATCTACCAGTCCTGGGATCAAGTAATCTCAAAGCTGAATCACAAGGTAAGCAAAAAGAGTTTCAAACACACAGGGAATAAAAAAAAGGGGCCCCATTTAGCCCAACTGGAAATAAATTCACCAGTTTCTTAGCGATTCTGGGTACTATGTTTATCCTTTGTTGTATTTCAAAGAAACTCTGACAAAATGATTTTCTCTTGTGCACATCATGGATCCCAAATGCTTGGACATACCCACCATAAACGGCGTTTTTTTGTTTAGAGCCTATTGGATGTTTACCCTAATTAGGCGAATTTACAAACTGAAAAACCCGCCTGTTAGTCTTCATACCATCAAATGGTTAAAGCTAGAAATTTTGAAAATGCAGAAAATCACTTCAGATCACAAGAGCACACTGTGCTTCTTTCCTGGTATCAAGTATCTCAAAGCTGGAATCACTAGGTAACAAAAGAGTTTTTCAAACTCACAGAAAAGCTGTTTTAGCGAACTGGAAATGATTCCATGTTTCTTAGCTTCTGGGCACTAGGGTTTCTTTGTGTATTTCAATGAAACTCTGAAAAAATGAATTCTCTCATGTGCCCCTCAAGGCTCCCCAAGTTTGGTCATACCCACCATCAAGGGGTTTTTTTTTACAGTCTATTGGATGTTTACACTGATTAGGCGAAAATGCCAGAAAACGCCTGTGAGTTCAATTCTTAAATGGTTAATGCTAGAACTTTAAAAATTCAGAACAACACTTTAGTTCACAAGAGCACACTGTGCTTTTGTCCCCCCCCTGGTTCAAGTATCTGAAAGCTGAATCACTAGTAGGCAAAAGAGTTTCAAACTCACAGAAAAGCGTTTTAGCCAACTGGAAATAATTCCATGTGTTTCTTAGCTTGTGGGTACTAAGGTTTCTTTGTGTATTTCAATGAAACTCTGACAAAAATGATTCTCTCTTGTGCCCCTCATGGCTCCCCAAATGTGGTCAATCCACCATCACGGTTTTTTTTGTTTAGAGCCTTTTGGATGTTTACCCTGATTAGACGAATTTCACTGAAAACGCCTGTAGTTATAATTCCTCAATGGTTAATGGTAAGATCTTTGAAAATGCAGGAAAGCACTTCAGATCACAAGAGCACACTGTGCTTCTGTCCTGGTTCAAGTATCTCAAAGCAGAATCAACTAGGTTTAGCAAAAGAGTTTCAAACTCACAGAAAAGCGTTTTAGCCAACTGGAAATAATTCCTTGTTTCTTAGATTGTGTCGTACTAGGTTTCTTTGTGTATTTCAATGAAACCTCTGAAAAAATGATTCTCTCATGTGCCCCTCAAGGCTCCCCCGAAGTTTGGTCATCCCACATCAATGGTGTTTTGTTTACAGTCTATTGGATGTTTACCCTGATTAGGCGAAAATGCCTGAAAACGCCTTGTGAGTTTAATTCTTAAATGGTTAATGCTAGAACTTTAAAAACACAGAACAACACTTTTAGTTCACAAGAGCACACTGTTCTCCTGTCCTGGTTCAAGTATCTCAAAGCCTGAATCACTAGGTAGCAAAAGAGTTTCAAACTCACAGAAAAGCCATTTAGCCAACTGGAAATAATTCCAAGTTTCTTAGCTTCTGGTACTAGGTTTCTTTGTGTAATTTCAATGAAACTCTGACAAAATGATTTTCTCTTGTGCCCCTCATGGCTCCCAAATTTGGTCATCCCACCATCACGGTTTTTTTTGTTTAGAGGCCTATGGATGTTTACCCTTATTAGGCGAATTTCACTGAAAACGCCTGTTAGTTTAATTCCTCAATGGTTAATGCTACTAGAACTTTGAAAATGCAGAAAAGCACTTCAGATCACAAGAGCACACTGTGCTTCTTTCCTGGTTCAAGTATCTCAAAGCTGAATCACACTAGGTAACAAAAGAGTTTCAAACTCACAGAAAAGCATTTTAGAGAACTGGAAATAATTACATGTTTCTTTGCTTCTAGGTACTAGGTTTCTTTGTGTAATTCAATGAAATTCTGAAAAAATAATTCTCTCATGTGCCCCTCAAGTCTCCCCAAGATTGGTCAATCCACCATCACGGGTTTTTTTATTTAGAGCCAATATTGGATATTTACCCTGATTAGGCGAATTTCATCTGAAAACGCCTTCAGTTTAATTCTCAATGGTTAATGCTAGAACTTTCAAAATGCAGAAAAGCACTTCAGTTCACAAGAGCACACTGTGCTTCTGTCCTGGTGCAAGTATCTCAAAGCTGAATCACTAGATAAAAAAAGAATTTCAAACTCACAGAAAAGCATTTTAGCGAACTGGAAATAATTCCATATTTCTTAGCTTCTGGGCACTAGGTTTCTTTGTGTTATTTCAATGAAACTCTGAAAAATGATTCTCTCATGTGCCACATCAAGGCTCCCCAAGTTTGGTCATCCCACCATCAAGGGTGTTTTGTTTACAGTCTATTGGATGTTAACACTGATTAGGCGAAAATTCCTGAAAATGAGCCTGTGAGTTTAATTCTTAAATGGTTAATGCTAGAACTTTAAAAATGCAGAACAACAATTTAGTTCACAAGAGCACACTGTGCTTGTCACTCCTGGTTCAAGTATATTCTCAAAGCTGAATCACTAGGTAGCAAAAGAGTTTCAAACTCACAGAAAAGCGTTTTAGCCAACTGGAAATAATTCCATGTTTCTTAGCTTGTGGGTATTTACTAAGTTTTCTTTGTGTATTTCAATGAAACTACTGACAAAATGATTCTCTCTTGTGCCCCTCATGGCTCCCCAAATTTGTTCAATAAACCATCACGGGTTTTTTAGTTTAGCGTCTTTTGGATGTTTCCCTGATTAGACGAATTTCTCTGAAAACGCCTGTGGTTTAATTCCTCAATGGTTAATGCTAGAACTTTGAAAATCAGAAAAGCACTTCAGATCACAAGAGCACACTGTGCTTCTTCCTGGTTCAAGTATCTGAAAGCTGAATCACTAGGTAACAAAAGAGTTTCAAACTCACCAGAAAAGCATTTTAGTGAACTGGAAATTTAAATTTCCATGTTTCTTAGGATCTGGGCACTAGGTTTCTTTGTGTATTTCAATGAAACTCTGAAAAAATGATTCTCTCATGTGCCCCTCAAGGCTCCCCAAGTTTTGGTGATCCCACCATCAAGGGTGTTTTGTTTTACAGTCTATTGGATGTTACCTTGATTAGGCGAAAATGCCTGAAAACGCCTGTGAGTTCAATTCTTAAATGGTAATGCTAGAACTTTAAAAATGCAGAACAACACTTTAGTTCACAAGAGCACACTGTGCTTCCTGTCCTGGTTCAAGTATTTCAAAGCTGAAATCACTAGGTAGCAAAAGAGTTTCAAACTCACAGAAAAAGTGTTTTAGCCAACTGGAAATAATTCCATGTTTCTTATCTTCTGTGGTACTAGGTTTCTTTGTGTATTTCAATGAAACTCTGACAAAATGATTCTCTCTTTGCCCTCATGGCTCCCCAAATTTGGTCAATCCACCATCACGGGTTTTTTATTTAGAGCCTATTGGATATTTACCCTGATTAGGCGAATTTCACTGAAAACGCCTGTAGTTTAATTCCTCAATAGTTAATGCTAGAACTATTGAAAATGCAGAAAAGCACTTCAGTTCACAAGAGCACACTGTGCTTCTGTCCTGGTGCAAGTATCTCAAAGCTGAATCACTAGATAACAAAAGAGTTTCAAACTCACAGAAAAGCGTTTTAGCCAACTGGAAATAATTCTTGTTTCTTAGCTTGTGGGGGTACTAGGTTTCTTTGTGTATTTCAATGAAACTCTGAAAAAATGATTCTCTCATGTGCCCCCTTCAAGCTCCCCAAGTTTGGTCATCCCACCATCAATGGTGTTTTATTGTTTACAGTCTAATGGATGTTTACCCTGATTAGGCGAAAATGCCTGAAAAACGCCTGTGAGTTTAATTCTTAAAATGGTTAATGCTAGAACTTTAAAAACGCAGAACAACACTTTAGTTCACAAGAGCACACTGTTCTCCTGTCCTGGTTCAAGTATCTCAAAGCTGAATCACTAGGTAGCAAAAGAGTTTCAAACTCACAGAAAAGCCATTTAGCCAACTGGAAATAATTCCAAGTTTCTTAGCTTCTGGGTACTAGGTTTCTTTGTGTATTTCAATGAAACTCTGAAGACAAAATGATTTTCTCTTGTGCCCCTCTTGGCTCCCAAATTTGGTCATCCAACCATCATGGTGTTTTTTTGTTTAGAGCCTATTGGATGTTTACCCTTATTAGGCGAAATTCAACTGAAAACGCCTGTTAGTTTAATTCCTCAATGGTTAATGCTAGAACTTTGAAAATGCAGAAAAGCACTTCAGATCACAAGAGCACACTGTGCTTCTTTCCTGGTTCAAGTATCTCAAAGCTGAATCACTAGGTAACAAAAGAGTTTCAAACTCACAGAAAAGCATTTTTAGAGAACTGGAAATAATTACATGTTTCTTTGCTTCTGGGTACTAGGTTTCTTTGTGTATTTTCAATGAAATTCTGAAAAAATGATTCACTCTCTTTGTTCCCCTCAAGGCTCCCCAAGTTTTGTCAATCCACCATCACGGGTTTTTTATTTAAGAGCCTATTGGATAATTTACCCTGATTAGGCGAATTTCACTGAAAAACGCCTTTAGTTTAATTCCTCAATGGTTAATGCTGGAGAACTTTTAAAATGCAGAAAAGCACTTCAGTTCACAAGAGCACACTGTGCTTCTGTCCTGGTGCAAGTATACTCAAATCTGAAACACTAGAGTAAAAAAAGAATTTTCAAACTCACAGAAAAGCATTTTTAGCGAACTGGAAATAATTCCATATTTTCTTAGCTTTCTTCTGGGCACTAGGTTTCTTTGTGTATTTTCAATGAAACTCTGAAAAAATGATTCTCTCATGTGCCCCTCAAGGCTCCCCAAGTTTGGTCATCCCACCATCAAGGGTGTTTTGTTTTACAGTTTCTATTGGATGTGGTACCTGATTAGGCGAAAATTGCCTGAAAAGCCCTGTGAGTTTAATTCTTAAATGGTTTAATGCTAGAACTTTAAAAACGGCAGAACAACAATTTAGTTCACAAGATACACACTGTGCTTTTGTCCCCTGGTTCAAGTATCTCAAAGCTGAATCACTAGGTAGCAAAAGAGTTTTCAAACTCACAGAAAAGCGTTTTTTTAGCCAACTGGAAATAATTCCCCCATGTTTTCTTAGCTTGTGGGTACTAGGTTTTCTTTTTGTATTTCAATGAAAACTCTGACAAAATGTATTCTCTCATGTGCCCCTCAATGGGCCCCCCAAATTTGGTCAATCCCACCATCACGGGTGTTTTTTGTTTAGAGCTCTATTGGATGTTTACCCTGATTAGGCGAGGGCGAATTGCCTGAAAAACGCCCTGTGAGTTTAAATTCTTACAATGGTTAATGCTAGAAACTTGAAAAAACGCAGAAAAGCACATTCATGTTTTAGTTTCACAAGAGCACACTGCTTTTCTCCTGTCCTGGTTCAAGTATCTTCTCAAAGCTGAATCACACTAGGTAGCAAAAAGAGGTTTTTCAAACTCACAGAAAAGCCATTTAGCCAACTGGAAATAATTCCATGTTTCTTAGCTTCTTGGGTTACTTAGGTTTCGTTTTGTGTATTTCAATGAAACTCTGACAAAATGATTCTCTCATTGTGAGCCCCTAATGGCTCGCCCCCCCAAATTTGGCCATTCCCACCATCACGGGTTTTTTTGTTTAGTTTAGAGCCTATTGGATGTTTACCCTGATTAGGCGAATTTCCTGAAAACGCCTGTGTATTTTTAATTCCTCATTGGTTAATGCTAGAACTTTGAAAATTGCAGAACAATGCACTTCAGATCCACAAGAGCACAACTGTGCTTCTCAACCTGGTTCAAGTAGTCTCAAAGCTGAATCACACTAGGTAAAAAAAGAGTTTCAAACATTTTTTTCACACAGAAAAGCGATTTTAGGAGCCAACTGGAAATAATTCCACATGTTTCTTTGCTTACCTGGGTACTAGGTTTCTTTGTGTATTTCAATGAAACTCTGAAAAAATGATTCTCTCATGTGCCCCTCATGGCTCACCCAAGCTTTGGTCAATCCTAACCATCACGGGTTTTTTTTTTTTACATACAGCCTATTGGATATTGTTTTTTACCCTGATTAGGCGAAATTTTCACTGAAAACGCCTGTAGTTTTTTAATTCTCAATGTTAATGCTAGAACTTTTCAAAATGCAGAAAAGCACTTCAGTTCACAAGAGCACACACTGTGCATTTCTGTCCTGATGCAAGTATCTCAAAGCTGAACACTAGTGTAGCAAAAGAATTTCAAACTCACAAGAAAAGCAGTTTTTTTAGCGAAGCCAAGCTGGAAAATAATTCCATGTTTCTTAGCTTCTGGGCACTAGGTTTCTTTTGTGTATTTCAATGAACTCTCTGGAAAAAATGATTCTCCTCATGTGCCCATCAAGGCTCCCCAAATTTGGTCAATCCCAACATCACGAGTTCGCGGGTTTTTTTTAGAGCCTATTGGAAATGTTTACCCTGATTAGGCGAAAATGCCTGAAAACGAAAGCCTGTGAGGAGTTTTAATTCTTAAATGGTTTAATGCTAGAACATTTTAAAAACGCAGAACAACAATTTAGTTCACAAGAGCAACACTGTGCTTCTGTCCTGGTTCAAGTATCTCCCCAAAAGCTGAATCACTAGGTAGCAAAAGAGTTTCAAACTCACAGAAAAGCGATTTTTAGCCAACTGGAAATACTTTCCCATGTTTTCTTAGCTTGAGGGAACTAAAGTTTCTTTTGTGTATTTCAATGAAACACTGACAAAAATGATTCTCTCTTTGTGCCCCTCATGCTCCCCAAATTTTGTTCAATCCACCATCACGGGTTTTTTGTTTAGAGCCTTTTGGATGTTACCCTGATTAGACGAATTTCACTGAAAACGCCTGTGATTTAATGCCTCAATGGGTACATGCTAGAACTTGAAAATGCGGAAAAGCACTTCAGATCACAAGAGCACACTGTGCTTCTTTCCTGGTTCAAGTATCTGAAAGCTGAATCACTAGGTAACAAAAGAGTTTCAAAACTCACAGAAAAGCATTTTAGTGAACTGGAAACAATTCCATAGTTTCTTAGAGATCTGGGCACTAGGTTTCTTTGGTGTAATTATCAAATGAAAACTCTGAAAAAATGAATTCTCTCATGTGCCCCTCAAGGCTCCCCAAGTTTGGTGATCCGCACCATCAAGAGGCTGTTTTGTTTACAGTCTAATTGGAATGTTTTTACCCTGATTAGGCGAAAATGCCTGAAAACGCCCTGTGAGATTTAATTTCTTCAATGGTTAATGCTAGAACTTTACAAAACGCAGAACAAACAATTTAGTTCACAAGAGCACACTGTTGCTTCTGTCCCTGGTTTCAAGTATCTCAAAGCTTGAATCACTAGGTAGCAAAAGAGTTTCAAACTCCACAGAAAAGCCATTTTAGCCAAATGGAAATAATTCCAATGTTTTCTTAGCTTCTGGGTACTAGGTTTCTTTGTGTATTTCAATGAAACTCTGACAAAATGATTTCCCTCTTGTGCCCCTCATGGCTCCCCAAATTTTGGTCCCTCCATCCACCATCATGTCTTTTTGTTTAGAGCCTATTGGATGTTTACCCTTATTAGGCCGAATTTCACTGAAAACGCCTGTTAGTTTAATTCCTCAATGGTTAATGCTAGAACGTTTGAAAATGCAGAAAAGCATCTTCAGATCAAACAAGAGCACACTGTGCTTCTTTCCTGGTTTCAAGTATCTCAAAGCTGAATCACTAGGTAGGCAAAAGAGTTTCAACACCACACAGAAAAGCATTTTAGCCAACTGGAAATAATTCCCATGTTTTCTTTGCTTCTGGGAACTAGGTTTCTTTGTGTATTTCAATGAAACTCTGAAAATGGAGATTCTCTCTTGTGCCCTCATTGGCACTCCCCAAGTTTGGTCAATCCCACCATCACGGTTTTTTTATTTTTTGTTTTTTTTAGAGCCTATTGGATATTTACCCTGATTATGGGCGAATTTTTCAACTGAAAAAACGCCTTCCCTGTTTAGTTTTTTTTTTAATTCCTCAATGGTTAATGCTAGAACTTTCAAAACGCAGAAAAGCACTTCAGGATTCACAAGAGCACACTGTGCTTTCTGTCCTGGTGAAAGTATCTCAAAGCTGAAACACTAGACTAGGTTACAAAAGAGTTTTCCATTCAGAATTTCAAACTCACAGAAAAGCGTTTTTAGCCAACTGGAAATAATTCCATGATTTCTTAGCTTGTGGGTACTAGGTTTCCTTTGTGTATTTTCAATGAAACTCTGACAAAATGATTCTCTCTTGGTGCCCCTCATGGCTCCCCAAATTTGTTTCAATCACCATCCAACACACGGGTTTTTTTGTTTAGAGCCGTGATTGGATGTTTTTTTTTTTTAGCCCCTGATTAGTGCCCCGAAACTTTCACTGAAAACGGCCTGTAGTTTAATTCCTCAATGGTTAATGGCTAGAACTTTATCTTGAAAATGCAGAAAAAGCACTTCAGATCACAAAGAGCACACTGTGCTTCTTTCCTGGTTCAAGTATCTCAAAGCTGAATCACTAGGTAAAAAAAGAGTTTCAAACTCACAGAGAAAAAGTTTTGTTTTTAAGTGAACTGGAAATAATTCCCATGTTTCTTAGCTTCTGGGCACTGAAGGTTTTTTCTTTTTTTGTGTTTTTCAATGAAACTCTGAAAAAATGATTCTCTCATGTGCCCCTCAAGGCTCCCCAAGTTTTGGTCCCATAATGATCCCCACCATCAAGGGTGTTTTGTTTTACAGTCTTATTGGATGTTTACCCTGAATAGGCGAAAATGCCTGAAAACGCCTGGATGAGTTCAGATTCCTTAAATGGTTAATGCTATGAACTTTAAAAATCTGTAGAACAACACTTTAGTTCACAAGAGCACACTGTGCTTCTGTCCTGGTTCAAGTGATTTCAAAGCTGAATCACTAGGTAGCAAAAGAGTTTCAAACTCACAGAAAAGTGTTTTAGCCAACTGGAAATAATTCCATGGTTTCTTAGCTTGTGGGTACTAGGTTGATTTGTGTATTTCAATGAAACTCTGACAAAATGATTCTCTCTTTTGCCCCTCATGGCTACCCAAATTTGGTCTAATCCACCATCACGTGTTATTTTATTTAGAGCCTATTTGGCTTATGTTTACCCTGATTAGGCGAATTTCACTGAAAACGCCTGTAGTTTTTAATTTCCTCAATGGTTAATGCTAGAACATTTTGAAAATGCAGAAATAGCACTTCAGTTCACAAGAGCACACTTGTTGCTTCTGTCCTGGTGCAAGTATCTCAAAGCTGAATCACTAGATAACAAAAGAGTTTCAAACTCACAGAAAAGCATTTTTAGCGAACTGGAAATAATTCCATATTTCTTAGCTTCTGTCTGGGCACTAGGTGTTTCTCTTTGGTGTATTTCAATGAAAACTCTGAAAAAATGATTCCTCTCATGTGCCCCTCATGGCACCGCAAGTTTTGGTCCATTCCCACCATCAAGGGTGTTTTGTTTATACAGTCTATTCGAATGTTTAAAACCTGATTAAGGCGAAAAATGCCTGGAAAAACCTGTGAATTTAATTCAGAAGATGGGTTAATGCTAGAACATTTAATAATCGCAGAACAACATTTTAGTTCACAAGAGCACACTGTGTTTCTGTCCTGGTTTCAAGTATCTCAAAGCAGAATCACTAGGTAGCAAAAGAGTTTTCAAACTCACAGAAAAGCGTTTTAGCCAACTGAAATACTTCCATGTTTTCTTAGCATCCTGGGTACTAGGTTCTTTTTGTGTATTTCATGAAACGCTGACAAAATGATTCTCTCTTGTTGACCCCTCATGGCTACTCACCAAATTAGGTCAAATTCACCATCACGGGTTTTTTTGTTTAGAGCCTATTGGATGTTTACACCTCGATTCATGCCTATTTTCACTGAAAACGCCTGTAGTTTTAATAATTCCTCAATGGTTAATGACTAGAACTTTGAAAATTACAGAAAAAGCACTTCAGATCACAAGAGCACACTGTGCTTCTGTCCTGTTCAAGTATCTCAAAGCTAAATCACTAGGTAAGCAAAGAGTTTCAAACTCACAAGAAAAGCGTTTTTTAGCCAACTGGAAAAAATTTCCATGTTTCTTATCTTTCTGGGCAACTAGTTTCTTTGTGTATTTCAATGAAACTCAGAAGAAATGATTCTCCATCATGTGCCCCTCAAGGGATCCCCAATTTTGGTCATCCCACATCAAGGTGTTTTTTTACAGCTATTGGAAGTTTAACCCTGATTAGGCGAAAATGCTGAAACAAAAAACGCCTGTTGAATCTTAATTCTTTAAATGTTTAATTCAGAACTTTAAAAATCAGAACAACACATTATCACAAGAGCACACTGTGCTTCTATCCCTGTTCAAGTAATCTCAAAGCTGAATCACTAGATAGCTAAAAGTAGTTTTCAAACGTCACAGAAAAGCGTTTTTAAAGCCCAACTGGAAATAATTCCATAATACCTAGCTTCTGGGCACTAGGTTTCTTTGTGTATTCAATTGAAAACCTGAAAAAATGATTCTCTCATGTGCCCCACAAGGCTCCCCAAATATGGTCATCCCCCCATCCAAGGGTGTTATTGTTCATCTATTGGTGTTTACCCTGATAAGGCGAAAATGCCTGAAAAACAAACAGCCTGTGAGTTCAATTTTTAAAAATGGTTAATGGCTAGAACTTAAAAAATGCAGAACAACACTTTAGTTCACAAGAGCACTACTGTGCTTGTCTGCTGGTTCAATGTAACGCAATTGGCTAAATCACAGTAGCAAAAGAGTTTTCAAACTCACAGAAAAGCGTTTAGGCCAACTGGAAATAATTCCTCATGTTTCTTAGCTTGTGGGTACTGAAGTTTCCTTTGTGAAGTTTCAATGTAAACTCTGACAAAGATTGATTCTCTCTTGTTCCCCTCAAGTCTCCCCAAGTTTGGTGGATCCCACCATCAAGGGTGTGATTGTTTACAGTCTATTGGATGTTTCCATTGTGATTAGGCGAAAATGCCCTGAAAACCCGCCTGTAGTTCAATTTTTAAATGGTTAATGCAAGAACTTAAAAATGCCGAACAACCACTTAAGTTCACAAGAGCAACACTGTGTCTTCTGTCCAGGTTCAAGTATCTCAAAAGCTGAATCACTAGTAGCAAAAGAGTTTTCAAACTCACAGAAAAGCATTTTAGAGAACTGGAAATAATTACATTTTCTTTGCTTCTGGGTACTAGGTTTCTTTGTGTATTTCAATGAAATTCTGAAAAAATAATTCTATCTTGGTGTCCCCTCAATGCTCCCCAGTTTGGTCAATCCACCATCACGGGTTTTTTATTTAGAGCCTACTGAATATTTACCACCCTGATTAGGCGAATTTTCACTGAAAACGCCTGTATGTTAATTCCTCATGGTTCATGCAAGAACTTTAAATACCAGATAACACTTCAGTTCACAAGAGCACACTGTGCTTCTGTCCTGGTGCAAGTATCTCCAAAGCTGATCACTAGATAACAAAAGAGTTTTCAAACTCACAGCAAAGCATTTTAAGCGAACTGGATATAATTCCATATTTCTTAGCTTATGGGCACTAGGTTTCTTTGTGTTTTCACATGAAACTCTGAAAAAATGATTCTCACTCATGTGCCCCTCAAGGCTCCCCAAGTTGGTCATCCAACCATGCAAGGGTGTTAGTTTACATCTATTGGATATTTACCCTGCTTAGGCGAAAATGCCTGAAAAGAGCCTGTGAGTATTTATATTCTTAAATGTTTACTGCTCAGAACTTTCAAAACGCAGAAAACAATTTAGTTCACAGAGCACACTGTGCTTGTCTCCTGGTTCAAGATCTCCAGCTGATTCACTCAGGTAGCAAAAGAGTTTTCAAACTCCCAGAAAAGTTGATTAAGCCAAGTGGAAATAATTCCATGTTTCTTAGCTTGTGGGTACTAGGTTTCTTTGTGTATTTCAATGAA
>JAKELJ010000885.1:0-13557 GCA_025594165.1 Tamias sibiricus
GTTGCTAAGTGCCTCACCATTGCTGAGGCTGGCTTTGAACTCGTGATCTTCCTGCCTCAGCCTCCCAAGTGCTAGGATTACAGGCATATGCCACCATGCCCGGCTGATCTTTTCCATTTTGTGACAGGGTCTCACTAAGTTGATGAGTCTTGCTAAGTTTCCAAGGCTGTCTTGAACTTATAATCCTCCTGCTTCAGTCTTCTGAATCACTGGGATTATAGGTGTGCATCAATGTGCCTGGCTTGTACAGCGCTTGCTTAGCATGCAAGTCCCTGGGCTCAATCTCCAGCACTGCAAAAATATTAAAAAAATGAAATATTTGAGTAGTGATGGCCCTTCACATATTGACTATTCCTGCTTGACCTAAGTGACTTCATAGTGAGCCCACATATGAAACAGGGTATATTCTAATGCCCAGGTATTCTATAGAACAAGACTCAGTTGCCAATCAGTCACAGGTTAGATTCTCCCATTAGAGTCTACATTAGTTGTAGTCGCCTGAAGCGATGGCCGCTTGGAGCAAAGAAGCTGCGGGAAGAAGTTTAGAGACAAACTGGAAACAAACAGCTCTTTATTCTGATAACTTTTCTCTCTGGCTCTAACTACACCCCGACACACCGTCCACGCTCCTCTAACCTCTAAAATGGCGCAGACCTCCTCCGCAATCTCCTCAAGTCCCTTGAGATCTCCGGCCAAGTCTCGCAAGATCCCGGGCCAAGTCCCGTGAGACTACAGAAGGCGCCAATGCCCAAACATGTCCAAATCCTGTAGTCAACCGCAATTTAAGCCATCTCCCCAAACAGGGCTCCTGCATTTCCCCCCTTTTGTTTTAAAAGAGGTAATGCTCTAGGACGTCTATGTGCAACCAACATTCTTACCCGTCATCGGATAATCAAGGCTGTGCCCTTGACTCCTGTCTTAGGTTGATATGTCGGCCACATGAGACTGTCCCGTGCGACTGTGCCTGTCTTAGGTTGTCCCCCTCTGGGGATCTTACCCGTCATTGGCTAACCAGCCATCCAATGGAGCCCTTTAGGATCGACTGTGTATGATGACTAACAGTCGTCCAATTGTGAGGAGATGGTGCGGCTTTAAGGCAACAAGCCTTTTGGTGACGAGCCAAATTGTATAGCATATCAAAAATTGTTTTAAACAAATTAGCTGCCCTAAGTTTCATCAAGTAACACACTGAATTCTCTGGACAAATGTCCGCAAGGCATTGTCCCGTAAAGTCCCAAACAATGAAAGATCAAAATGTCCATTTGTTATAACACGTTGATGTAGGCGGGCCCATGTATGTAGAGCAGAGGCCACACTGTTGGTGAGGTTGTTTGATGCTTGAGCAGCAGGGATGCTTGTGGTGACCGCGTTCCTTGCAACTGTAGCAGCAGCCGTCTTTTTTATATCTAGATATTGCCACCGGCAAATCTTCAGGGCCCGCTACCTAGAAATTCAAGCATCAATTATTAAAGGAAAGGCAGTGTTATTTCAGCACTGAGTGAAGAGTTGAGTTGTCAAACTAAAAAACAGAATTATTAGATTAGAAAATTAAAGTTGATTTCTGCTCACACACATTGTTGTTTGAGCTCACACAAACATAAGTTGGCAAAATATCATATTGAGAACAAAAGAAAGAAAGACTGAGGGTATTTACTGTATTAAAGATAGATTAAAGAAAAGCTAAAGGCACTTTGGAGAAACAATTTGTTAGCTGGAACCCTCAAGTCTCTGTATACACAGCAATTTTTTACCTGTTGAGATAATTGAAATTAATCAGCTATTAAACAAATTAAGTTAATAACAAATAAACAATCTTATGTCAAAACACCAAAATATTAGGTTATATAGCACTAATCATATTGTTTGCTAAAGAGAAGTCCCAGGGATACCTATAATCAAAATTGAAAGTACCTTCATTTATAAAACTATTTACCTAAATTGAATACTCTTAACCTAAAATGAATTAAAGTTATTTGGATCCATATATATATATATTCTTTTTCGCAAGCGCTTTGTTCTTTGTGACGTCACACTGGACAGACGAACAAACATACAAACATATATTTGTGACGTCACATTAACATGAAATGTAGACAAATGTACAGACATAAAGACATGTATAAAAAGAAAAAAAATACAATTGTGTGCACACTAAAGAGAGATCTCGTCCCGGCCGGGAGGAATGACTCTTGAGTTGTGAAACATTTTGAAGGATACTTTTGAGGGAGTCATTCTATATCTTCATCTTGGTCTTCTTGATTTTGTACCTTTTTTATTAATCTTGATTCCTCAACAACTACATCTTGATCATTTTGATGTGGTTGGTACCTGCTTTATTAATCTAGATGGTATCCATATTGGAGAGGATTCGTGTTTTGGAAAAACACAAACAGATCCTCTCCCCCAAATTAATACTGGATCTGGACCCTTCCATGTACCTGAAAGAACATCCTTCCAGTAAACCAAGGGTTTATGTTGTTGGTGTGGATTCCAATGTCTGTCTCCAGCAGAATAACCATTAGAGTCTAAAGTTAAAAAATTTAAGGTAAACAGGGCAACTGCCAATCTGTCCTTAGGACTTTTCCAATTTCCTTCTTTTTGCTTTAATAACATAATTTTCAGTGTGCAGTTTGCTCTTTCAATAATGCCCTTACCCTGAGGATTGTATGGGATGCCTGTTTTATGGGATATGTTGAATTTTGCGCAAAACTGTTTGAAAGATGAGGACGTATATGCAGGGCCATTATCTGTTTTAAGCATTTTGGGGATGCCCAATGCAGCAAAAGCTTGTAAACAATGAGATGTGACATCTTTAACTTTTTCTCCAGAATGTAAGGAAGCAAAAATCATGCCTGAACATGTATCTATGGTTACATGAATAAATCGCAATTTTCCAAAGCTTGGCTCATGAGTAACATCCATCTGCCACAAATGATTGGGCATTAATCCTCTAGGGTTAACACCAAAATGAGGATTGGGCAAATGTGTCATACAAGATTTACAATCTTTTACAATTGTTCTGGCTTGCTCTTTTGTGATTTTAAACCTACGTTGCAAGGTGGTGCTGTTGACGTGAAACTGGGAATGAAATAAAGTAGCTTGTTGTAGCGCTGAAAGTATAAATATTGTTTTTGTAAGTTCATCAGCCTTTTGATTACCTTCATGGAGGGGGCCAGGCAAATTAGTATGTGCTCTAATATGGCCTACGAATAGAGGTTCTTTTCTTGCCCACAAAAGTTTTTGTATTTGATAAAACAATTTAAAAGCTGGAGTATGAGGTGCTATTGGTCCTGCTAACTCTAATTTTGGGATGGCTTGTACAATATAGTGGCTATCTGAAAAAATGTTTATGGGCTGGTCTCTAAAATTTTCCAGAGCTCTTACCACAGCTTCCAATTCCACTAGTTGAGCTGATTTGTGTGCAGTTATGTAAGTCATATTTTCTTTTGTAGTGACTATTGCAGCAGTACCATTTGAGGACCCATCTGTAAATACATTAAATGCCTTAGGAATAGGTTGATTTTTTATTACCTGTGGAAATATAATAGGATGATTAATACAAAAAGATAATATAGGAGACTTAGGAAGGTGATTATCAAAATTTGCAGAGGTAGAGCATCTAGCTATAGCCCAGTCATTATCGTTGAAGCATAAATATTCAATCTGTGACGATGAATAGGGAGTAATAATAGTAGCAGGGTGAATGCCAAATATTTTAGTAGAAGTTTTAAGTCCTTGAAGAATAAGTTTAGCCACCATGGAGGTATAAGACTCAATTATGCTTTTAGGAGAGACAGGCAAATGTATCCATAATAAAGGCCCTTGTTGCCAAAATACTCCTGTGGGTGTATATTGTGAAGAAATAATAATCAATATCAGTGGTTGAGTTAAATCAAATCTGTCACAATGAGCTCCTTCAATGGCTTTTTTCTACTAACTTTAAAGCTTTCCTAGCATCTGGAGTCAGTGTTCGCGGTGAGGATGGATCAGGGTCCCCTCGAAGGATATCAAATAAAGGTTTTAATTGGCCAGTAGTGAGGTTTAGTGTAGGGAGAAGCCAATTAATGTCTCCCAGCAGTTTTTGGAAATCATTGAGGGTGGTTAAATGTTCTTTATTAAAATTTTTGGGGGTCTAACAAAAGTATCCATGATTTTAAATCCTAAATATAATATGGGAGATCTGGTTTGAACTTTTTCTTCTGCTATATATAATCCGTATTTTTTAAAATTTTCTACCATGTCACTGAATATATTAAATAAGATTTTTTGATTAGGGTGGGCCAGTAAAATATCATCCATGTAATGTAGACACATGAGGTTTGGATATTTATTTTTAATGGGTTGGATAGCCTTGTCCACATATATTTGGCATATGGTGGGGCTATTAGCCATTCCCTGCGGCAAAACCTTCCATTGATATCTCTGATCAGGGCCATTATTGTTAATAGAAGGAACTGAAAAAGCAAACCTGGGGGCATCCAGAGGATGTAGGGGAATAGAAAAGAAGCAATCCTTTATATCAAGACTAATAACATGGAAACTTTTTGGAATAACTACAGGATTCGGATGTCCAGGTTGAGTAGGGCCCATGACTTGCATGGTTTTATTAATTTGTCTAAGATCATGTAATAATCGCCATTTTCCTGATTTTTTCTTGATCACAAATATGGGGGAATTCCAGGGAGAGGTGGAAGGTTCTATATGTCCTGCTTCTAATTGTTCCTGAACTAGTAGGTGGGCCGCTTGTAATTTTCTCTTTAGATAGGGCCACTGAGGGACCCACACTGGCTTATCAGAAAGCCATGGTATTTTCAAAATTATTTTCTCAGTGGCCCCGAAGAAAAATGTCTTTTTCCTATATGATAATGATTTCTTTTAGGGTTAAGCTTACCCTGTACTTTTTGATAATGATTTCTTTTAGGGTTAAGATTACCCTGTATATTTTCACATTTAACACCTGCAGGTTTGGTTGCAAGGTGTACTCCCATTTGTTGTAAAATATCTCTTCCCCATAAAGTAACTGGTAGGTTAGGTAAAACATAAGGCTGAAACGTTCCTTTATGTCCTTCATCATCCTCCCATTTTAAAATTACTGCACTTTTT
This sequence comes from Tamias sibiricus, assembly GCA_025594165.1. NCBI lineage: Eukaryota > Metazoa > Chordata > Mammalia > Rodentia > Sciuridae > Tamias > Tamias sibiricus. The sequence continues at coordinate 5,104 of JAKELJ010000885.1, forward strand.
TCTGGGAGGTTATTATATCCCAAGCCTCTTAAACTGGTTGAAGCTTTTTGCAGAGGCCAGTGTTTGGGCCATTGTCGTAAATTAATGATGGAGGAATCAGCTCCAGTATCTATAAGTCCCTCCATTTCTATTCCTTGGATTCTTATTTTACACATAGGCCTCCTAGTACAGTCTCGAACCCAGCAAGCCATGGGTCTCGAATCAGTGGAACAAAATCTTCTATTGTTCCCTTTTTGAGGCATACTCATTTTAAATGAATTATGTAAATTTGGAAGGAGAAGCAGCTGAGCAATTTTATCTCCTTGATTAACAGAACTTATACTTTGGGGTGAGCTAAGCATTATTTTTATTTCCCCTTTGTAGTCTGAGTTTATTACACCTGGGGTCACTTGCAAACCTACTAAGCTTTGAGGACTTCGCCCGATAATAAGTCCTACAGTCCCTGAGGGAAGAGGTCCCCTGACTCCTGTGGGAATCAGTTGAACCCCCATTTCAGGTGTTAACACTATTCGGGCGGTGGAACAGAGGTCTAATCCTGCATTTCTTCCTGTTCCTCTGGTGAGGGAGTGGATGGGTAATAGGGGTTGTGTCGGGGAAGCATCTGAATGGATGCTTGAGGATACTCCTCCTCCAATGCCTCGTACATTTGTGGGCCCCGGGGCATTGGGCCCCGTGCCCCGTTTTTTGAATTCCTCAACAAAGGATTTCCATGGATGTCAAATTTTGAATAGCATTTATTGGCCCAATGATTTCCCTTTTTACACCTGGGGCAGCAACCTGGAGCACGGTATGAATTTGGTCTTATTTCTCTTTTGGGATTTTGCCTAGAATAGCCTGATTGATTATGATAATTTTTCCTGGAATATCCTGATTGATTATAGTGTCTAGGTTGAGTCCTTGTGAAATTCTGGGGGGCAGCATCTCTAACAGCTGCTGCAATCATATTCCCTGTGACAAAGGCATCATTTATATCTTTACATAGTTGTATATATATGGAAAGATCCTTTTTATTTCTCCATGGCCTGATGGCTTCCTGGCAAATATTTATTAGCGTTTTCATATGCTAATTGAACAACTAATGGCATAACTTGATCAACGTCTCCAAAAACTCTACCTGCAGTTCTTAAAAGTCGATCAGCAAATTCAGCATATGGTTCATTAGGTCCTTGAATTACTTTGGACAAGCTACCTTGTAGATCCCCAGGTCCTTGTACAGTTTTCCATGCCTTTAAGGCAGCTGCGTTTATCTGAGCATATACTCCTGGGGTATAATATTTTTGAACCTGTACGTCTGCGAATGGCCCTTCTCCTGTGAGCATTTCTATATTATGGTCTCCAAACCCTGCATCTGCATTTATTTTAGCTGTTTCTATACAAAGTTCTTGAAATTGCGATCGCCAAACCAAGTATTGTCCCCCACTTAATGTTGCTTTACATAGACGTTTCCAGTCTGAGGGGGTTAAGCTAAAGGTGTTAAGGGACTCCAGTATACTCAACGTGAAAGGAGCTTGGGGTCCATATGTCATTACTGCCTCTTTGAGATTTTTTATTGTTTTGAAATCTACTGACTGGTGGCCCCTCTCTCCATTTTCATATTCAAATACTGGCAGTTCCCAACGTATCTGTGAGTTACCCTCGAGAGCGCATAAGTGCTCAGAAAGACTTTTTATTTCTATTTCTAGGGTATGCAAACGCCTAGTGATACCCTTCATATTTTCTGTAATAGATTCCACCCATGGGGGAGTGGAGGACATAGGTTCCTCCACTTGATGGTCCCTTATCTTGGTCTTCCTTAATTTCCTTTTGTTCATTTTCTCAGAATCACTTTTACTTAATTCCTCCTCACCACTACTACTCTCATTGGTCCTGACTCAGTAACATCCTGAGTCCCGGATTCAATTGAGAGCATGTATCCTTGAACTATCTCTAATAAATCTTGAATAGCTTTAGCAGCTCGGATCTTTGTCATTTTTGAGCCCGCACTGATACTATCCTTACTGGCCCTAACTGACTCAGCCGAGGCCAAGCTTTCATGATCACTTTCACTTTTTTCCAAATTCTCCTCACTAATAACTGACTCAGCTATATCAAAGAATCCATCAAGAGCCTTGTACACTTGGGTCTTAGTTATTTTCGAACCCATTTTAACCGCTCTGACTAGAGACTCCTGCGAGGTTCCTCAGTTCTTACCTGCCTTGCCGATTCCCCGTCCGAGCCACCACCTGTAGTCGCCTGAAGCGATGGCCGCTTGGAGCAAAGAAGCCGCGGGAAGAAGTTTAGAGACAAACTGGAAACAAACAGCTCTTTATTCTGATAACTTTTCTCTCTGGCTCTAACTACACCCCGACACGCCGTCCACGCTCCTCTAACCTCTAAAATGGCGCAGACCTCCTCCGCAATCTCCTCAAGTCCCTCGAGATCTCCGGCCAAGTCTCGCAAGATCCCGGGCCAAGTCCCGTGAGACTACGGAAGGCGCCAATGCCCAAACATGTCCAAATCCCGTAGTCAACCGCAATTTAAGCCATCTCCCCAAACAGGGCTCCTGCAATTAGTCACACTTAGGGAGGAATCTAGACATGCATTTGGTTCTAAGCCAGACATAGGTCTGAACTGATATAGGACCTTAGAACCACATGATAGACCTGAATCCATACTCTTACCCCCAAATGCCAAGAGTTATAGAAACTTCATAGATCAAAGCTGGGAGCAGTGGTGCACACCTGTAACCTCAGCAACTTGGGAGACTGAGGTAGGAGGATGGCAAATTCAAGGCCAGCCTCAGCAACTTAGCAAGACCCTATCTCAAAGTTTCAAAAAAGTACTGGAGACATTGCTTAGTGTCCCTGGGACCAACTCCAGTGCCGAGGGGGGAAATGTTCGTGCATCAGTTAAATCTCTAACATCCTCGGCAGAACTCAGCAAATGCAACATGAAGCAGCAGAGCTGAAGTGCACGAGCTGAAGTGCACCCTTGCCAGACACTGGAGCCAGTCAGCAAGTTCAAGTCCAGTCTCAGCAACTTAGCAAGACCCTATCTCAAAAAAAATAAAAAGGGATGGGGTTTAGCTCAGTGGTAAAATGCCACTGGGTTCAATCCCCAATACCAAAAGAAATGAAATATTTAAAGGGGGCATGGGATGTAGCTCAGTTGTAGAGCCCTCACCTGGCATACATGAGGCCCTAGGTTCAATCCCCAGCACCATGAAAGGTTGGATGATGCCACGCACAAAAGTATGACAAATCATTCCCAAAATGGTTATGGGGAGAAGAGGGTGGCTACCAAAAGAAAAAAGAGCAGGAAAAAAAAGACTCGATGGTGTTGTTATGGAGATCACAGGGTGGGCTGGTGTGAAGGTTTCCACACAATCAGGTTTGGATCTCCTACCTGTGCCAATATAGGGGGCACCTGGACTTTCTCATCTTGCCCAGGTGTGGAGCAGAAGGGAAGGTCCTGAAAGGTTAACAGCCAGACACCAAAGTAGAATCAAAATCTTTATTACAAGTACGCTGCAAGAGCATAAACGAAAATATAAACACAGGAAATGGTCCTCCAGGCCATTCATTATTCCTCTCTGACAATAGTGATTGTAAGAGATTCTGAGGAACATTCAATAGAGAAAAAGGGTACAAGGGTTTCTCTAAAGTCTTCAGTGAAAGTACACATATGTGATCTGCTATTCAAATTGTAAAATGAAACCTCTCCCAACTCATAATCCAGAAAAACTCCAACCCACCTGACTTGTGCTACATGTGTTATATTTGTGGATTGCCTGATTTGCCAGCATCCATTGCTGGGACGAACTGATGTCAAATCTTTTCTGAAGAAGGATTTGCTACACACACCTAAGGACCATTCACCTGTGCCTCTCACTTCTACTTGCCAAAAATGTCTCCCACTTTCAAATGTCTCATAACTCTGGACAGTCGCAAAAAAAGTTGATGGCTGGGGAAATAAATGGTTTGAGTTCATCATTTTGTATTTCACACTCTTCCCATCTGCTGAGATAACAAGATTAGGGTGGGAGGTTTGAGAATTTAGAGTCAAATCTACCTGAAACGTGCTGAGCATTTTTTGCAGACCAAAATAATGTAGAGGGGAATGGCAACTCTCGGTCTTTAATTCATATGAAAAAACTGCTGGGGGTTTTATGTTGGTGTACCTGCTGTGAATGCTTCTAATACCTCTCAGTAAATCCAGGTCTGCTTGCATATACTTCTCTCTTATTTCACTTAAAAGGCTTTTTAGTGTGGCTATGTGGGCTGAAATTTGGCTTTTGTTTTCAACTAATTTTTCTTCCACAATCTTCTCTTCTTTAATTAGCCTGAAACAAGTTGCAAATTGTTCCTTTCTGAAGAAGTTGTTAAGTTCTTCAAATTCAGCACGTAATTCCCTCTTCCTTTTTTCCATCTCCCATCTCAGTTTAACGGATCTTGAAACTTGTATTTCACACTCCATTTCAGCATCTTCAATTTGCACCCTGAGGAGCTTAATGTAGTTTTTGAGCTTCCTCCTCTGACAAGTTGCAGCTTGATCAATGGGCGTCAGGCAGTGATCCTGGTGGTTGGAGGAGACCCTGCACTGGGGACATAACAACTCCAGGTCCTCCTCACAGAACAAGTCCAGAACCTCACTGTGCTTCTTACACAGGGGTCTCCTCTTACTTCTTGTGTCTGGCAGCTGCATGACAATCTGAGCCATGTGGCATAACTGGGGGTTGCCCTTGAGGCTCTTGGCAAGGCAGTGATGGGAACAGACAGGACAGGGGATGGTATCCTGTAGATCTTTGCAGTGCTGGTAGATGCAGGAGCGACAGAAGTTGTGCCCACATTCAGTGGTCACTGCATCTGTCAGGTAACCCAGGCAGATGGGGCAACTGGCTTCAGTATGAAGCTCTTCCATGGAGGCCTCAAAGGCCATTGTGCATAAAGGATCTCCCTGAGGAGACTCTTTCCAGTAGGTCTCCAGGAACTCTGAAGTGAGAAGCCAGCAATACCTCAGCGTTTCTCTCCTGAAGTTGGCCTGAGTCCCCAGAAACTGTGGCCCTACACACCTGTCTGTTTTCTCTTCAGTTTCAGAAGCAGCTGCCAAGAGAGGGGAAGACCCCAGGCACTCCTGATCATCTGTCACTGGACCACCTTCGCACAAGTTCAACCTTGGCTGTTTAATTGTCTTTGTTGGGAAAGAGCCAGAACTTTGAGAAGTGATGGAAATCAACAACCATGGAGGGAATTTCAGACCATGGGATATCCGACAGGCCAACCGACAAGGTTTCTTCAACATAAAGAGAAAAAAAAGTGTATAATAAAGCAATGAGTAGCATATCATAGACATATATCTACTTTTATTCCTAATTTAAATATGTATCTTTTAGTAGATACAGTGAGTGATGCACGCCTGTAATGCCAGTGACTTGATAGGCTGAGGCAAGGAAGATCACAAGTTCAAGGCCAGATTTAGTAATTTAGCAAGGCTGTAAGCAAGACCCTGTCTCAAAATAAAAAATAAAAAGGGGTGGGGATGTGGCTCAGTGATAAAGCGCCACTAGGTTCAATTCCCAGTACTAAAATAAAAATGACATACCAGGAATGGTGGCACCCTCTTGTACCAGGTTGTGACAGGGAATCACCACAAGTTAGAGGCCAGCCATGGCAACTCAAAGAAACCCTGTCTCAAAAACCTGGGGGTAGCCGGGCGCTGTGGCGCACGCCTGTAATCCCAGCACTTTGGGAGGCTGAGGCAGGAGGATCGCGAGTTCAAAGCCAGCCTCAGCAATGGCGAGGCACTTAGCAACTCAGTGAGACCCTGTCTCTAAATAAAATACAAAAAAGGGCTGGGGATGTGGCCCAGTGGTTGAGAGCCCCTGAGTTTCAATTCCCGGTACCACAAAAAAAAAAAAAAAAAAAAAAAAATCAGGTACCAAAACTAGGCATGATGGCACACACCTGTAATCCCAGAAATTTTCACCCGGGTTCAATTCTGATACTAAAAATTTTAGAAAAAAGAAAAGAAAAATAAAGAAAGACCAAGGCTGGGGATGTAGCTCAGTGGTAGAGTATTTACTTAGTATGTGTGAATCTCCCGCACTGCAACAACAAAAGCTATGCAGATAATTGCAAGATAAAAAGGGAACCACATATATACTATACATTAAAAAGATTAGCATGTAAGCTGGGTGTGGTGGCGCACGCCTGTAATCCCAGCACTTGGGAGGCTGAGGCAGGAGGATCACAAGTTCAAAGCCAGCCTTGGCAATTTAGCGAGGCTCTAAGCAACTCAATGAGACCCTGTCTCTAAATAAAATATATATTTAAAAAAAAAAAAAGGGGAAGCCGGGCGCGGTGGCACATGCCCGTAATCCCAGCACTTGGGAGGCTGAGGCAGGAGGATCGCCAGTTCAAGGGCAGCCTCAGCAATGGTGAGGCATTTAGCAACTCAGTGAGACCCTGTCTCTAATAAAATACAAAAAAGGACTGGGGATGTGGCCCAGTGGTCGAGTGCCCTAAATTCAATCCTCGGTACCAAAAAAAAAAAAAAAAAAGCCAGCCTCAGCAACTTAGTGAGGCCCTAAGCAACTTAGCAAGACCCTCTATCAAAGTAAAAAATAAATTAATTGGGCTGGGGCTGTAGCTCAGCGGCGGAGGGCTCGCCTTCCACATGCGCGGCCGGGGTTCGATCCTCAGCACCACGTAAACATAAATGTATTGCATTGTGTACAACTAAAGTAAATAAATAAATATTTTAAAATAAATAAATAAAAAGGACTAGGAATAAGTGACTCGGTAGTTAAGCACTCCTGGGTTCAATCCCTGATATAAATAATAATAATTATTATTATAACAAAGGAAGAAGGTCTAGGGGCAAACTCTGTGATAGAGCACCAACAGAGTAAAGAGTACAGTTGTGGCATAGGGCAGGTGCTTGCTCAGAGCAATGTTTCCTTTCCTATGTCACCTCACATCTAGTCCATGGGACCAAGAAACATACAGAGAGATCTTGGAGCCACTGTCCACAGCTACAAGTGGACCTTCCATCCCCCTCCAGTTTTCACCTCCTCCTCTGAACACACCCACACTGTCCATTGTGCCAGTCAGGTGTCTTCAAAGTGAATCAAATCTCCCCCTTCTCAGAGCAGCCTCCCATGCCACCCTGGTTAGGGCAACTACCCCGTTTTCCTCCTTCATAGAAGGTGGCAAGGTATGTATACTCATAGGATTGCACACCTTCAGCCTGAACCTGCAAGGTTCCCTCCCAGGTGTGGTCCCTGATGCACTCACCTGATGCCAACAGTTTACTGTGGATCCTGGCTCTGCCAAGCAGGGAGTTGGAGCTATCTTTTTTTTTGGCGGGGGGGGGGGGGGGCAGTGGTGGTTACCAGGGATTGAACTCAGGGACACTCAACCACTGAGCCACATCCCCAGCCCTATTTTGTATTTTATTTAGAGACAGGGTCTCACTGAGTTGCTTAGCACCTCACTTTTGCTGAGGCTGGCTTTGAACTCATGATCCTCCTGCCTCAGCCTCCCAAGCCGCTGGGATTACTGGTGTGTGTGCACCACTGCACCCAGGTGGAGCTGTCTTTTTTTTCTTTTTTAATATTTATTTTTTTTAGTTGTACACAATGCCTTTATTTTTTTAAATATTTATTTATTTGCTTTAGTCGTACACAATGCAATGCATTTATGTTAACGTGGTGCTGAGGATCGAACCCGGGCCGCGCACGTGTGAGGCTAGCGCTCTACCGCTGAGCCACAACCCCAGCCCCTGGAGCTGTCTTTTTATCCTCAAAGTATAAGGGCATTAGGGCAGGCACCTCAGTACCCATAGCTTTTCCTATCCTTGCAGATCAGCATGTCTTCCTTGGTTCAGGTCAGACCACGAAACACATCACAACCTTTCCTGTCACCTTGGTTTCCCAAACTGGCATTTTTGGGATTTACAATCCTATGGGATGTTTCCTTTCCTTTATCCCATTGGACATACTCCAGACGCAATCAGTATGGGGGAAATGGCAACCTTTCTTCGACATTTCCCACCTTCCTTTCCCATAGCATCTTTTACACTGGAGGTAGGGTGAGGGCGAGAAGGGCCTGAAGAATGGGCCATGGAAGATTTGACTCCCCACTGGCTAACTCTATTGAAGTAATTCTAATTTAATCAATGATCTCATTTCTAGGTCCCTGGAGTACTCTGAAAAGCCCTGATCTTTTTTCTCTGGCAGGCAGATGCAACATTTGCTGACTTAACTTGCCCTGTTCCTTCTCAGGCAGGCAGGTTTAACTCGTTCTGCCCCTTAAAGGAAAGTACTTCCACCTGGCATGGGGGTAAACCCCTGTAAGCATGGCCACTCGGGGACTGAAGCAGGAGGATTCCAAGTTTAAGCACAGAGCTCTGTGCAGTTCTCACCCTCCTTCACCTTCTCCAGTAGGTCCAGCTCCCTCTCCCCAGTGCTTTGCA
>JAKELJ010000886.1:0-13554 GCA_025594165.1 Tamias sibiricus
TCATGTGCCCCTCAAGACTCTCCAAGTTTGGTCATCCCCACCATCAAGTGTGTGTTTTGTTTACAGTCTATTGTTGTTTTACCCTGATTAGGCGAAAATGCCTGAAAACGCCTGTGAGTTTAATAATTCTTAAATGGTTCATGCTAGAACTTTAAAAACGCAGAACAACACTTTAGTTTACAAGAGCACACTGTGCTTCCTCTCCTGGTTTAAGTATCTCAAAGCTGAATCACTAGGTAGCAAAAGAGTTTCAAACTCACAGAAAAGCGTTTTAGCCAACTGGAAATAATTCCATGTTTCTTAGCTTGTGGGGTACTAGGTTTCTTTGTGTAATTTCAATGAAACTCTGACACAATGATTCTCTCTTGTGCCCCTCATGGCTCCCCAAATTTGGTCAATCCACCATTGTTGCTGCCTGAAGCGCTTGGAGCAACGGAGCCGCGGGAAAAACTTCAGAAGCAAACTGGAGACAAACAGCTTTTTATTCTGATAACTTTTCTCTCTGGTTCTAATAACGACTAACACACACCAAAACACCACCCTAAAATGGTGCTGACACGATCAGCAATTTCGGCCAAGTCACTCCAGATCCCGCAACAATCCCGTGAGACTACGGGTGGCGACAAAGGCCAAATCTCCACGGCTCATAGTCAACCGCAATTCAAGCCAATCCCCAAACAGGGCTCCTGCACACCATCACGAGTTGTTTGTTTAGAGCCTACTGGATGTTTACCCTGATTAGGCGAATTTCACTGAAAACGCCTGTAGTTTAATTCCTCAATGGTTAATGCTAGAACTTTGAAAATGCAGAAAAGCATTTCAGATCAGAGGAGCGCACTGTGCTTTTTTCCTGGTTCAAGTATCTCAAAGTTGAATTACTAGGTAGCAAAAGAGTTTCAAACTCACAGAAAAGCGATTTAGACAACTGGAAATAATTCCATGTTTCTTAGCTTCTGGGTACTAGGTTTCTTAGTGTATTTCAATGAAACTCTGACAAAATGATTCTCTGTTGTGCCCCTCATGGCTCCCCACATTTGGTCAATCCACCATCACTGGTTTTTTGTTTAGAGCCAATTGGGTGTTTGCCCTGTTTAGGCGAATTTCACTGAAAACGCCTGTTAGTTTAATTCCTCAATGGTTAATGCTAGAAACTTGAAAATGCAGAAAAGAACTTCAGATCACAAGAGCACACTGTGCTTCTGTCCTGGTTCAAGTATCTCAAAGCTAAATCCCTAGGTAGCAAAAGAGTTTCAAACTCACAGAAAAGCATTTTAGCGAACTGGAAATAATTCCATGTTTCTTAGGTTCTGGGCACTAGGTTTCTTTGTGTATTTCAATGAAACTCTGAAAAAATGATTCTCTCATGTGCTCCTCAAGTCTCCCAAAGTTTGGTCATCCCACCATCAAGGGTGTTTTGTTTACAGTCTATTGGATGTTTACTCTGATTAGGCGAAAATGCCTGAAAACGCCTGTGAGTTTAATTCTAAAATGGTTAATGCTAGAACTTTAAAAACGCAGAACAACACTTTAGTTTCACAAGAGCACACTGTGCTTCTCTCCTGGTTCAAGTATCTCAAAGCTGAAGCTCTCCGTAGCAAAAGAGTTTCAAACTCACAGAAAATGATTTAGCCAACTGGAAATAATTCCATGTTTCTTAGCTTCTGGGTACTAGGTTTCTTTGTGTATTTCAATGAAACTCTGACAAAATGATTTTCTCTTGTGCCCCTCAGGGCTCCCCAAATTTGGTCAATCCACCATCACGGGTTTTTTGTTTAGAGCCTATTAGATGTTTACCCTGATTAGGCGAATTTCACTGAAAACGCCTGTAGTTTAATTCCTCAATGGTTAAAGCTAGAACTTTGAAAATACAGAAAAGCACTTCATTTCACAAGAGCACACTGTGCTTCTGTCCTGGTTCAAGTATCTCAAAGCTGAATCACTAGGTAGAAAAAAAGAGTTTCAAACTCACCGAAAAGCCGATTTAGCCAACTAGAAATAATACCATGTTTCTTAGCTTGTGTGTACTAGGTTTCTTTGTGTATTTCAATGAAACTCTGACAAAGTGATTCTCTCTTGTGTTTCTCATGGCTCCCCAAATCTGGTCATCTCACCATCACGGGTTTTTTGTTTAGAGCCTATTGGAGGTTTACCCTGATTAGGCGAATTTCCCTGAAAAAAACGCCTGTTAGTTTAATTCCTCAATGGTTAATGCTAGAAGTTTTAAAATGCAGAAAAGCACTTCAGATCACAAGAGCACACTGTGCTTCTTTCATGGTTCAAGTATCTCAAAACTGAGTCACTAGGTAGCAAAAAAGGTTCAAACTCACAGAAAAGCGTTTAGCGACCTGGAAATAATTCCATGTTTCTTAGCTTCTGGGCACTAGGTTTCTTTGTGTATTTCAATGAAACTCTGAAGAAATGATTCTCTCATGTGCCCATCAAGGCTCCCACGTTTGGTCATCCCACCATCAAGGGTGTTTTGTTTACAGTCTATTGGATGTTTACCCTGATTAGGCGAAAATGCCTGAGAACGCCTGTGAGTTTAATTCTTAAATGGTTAATTCTAGAACTTTAAAAACGCAGAACAACACTTTAGTTCACAAGAGCACACTGTGCTTCTGTCCTGGGTCAAGTATCTCAAAAGCTGAATCACTAGGTAGCAAAAGAGTTTCAAACTCACAGAAAAGCGTTTTAGCCAACTGGAAATAATTCCATGTTTCTTAAACTTATGGGTACTAGGTTTCTTTGTGTATTTCAATGAAACTCTGACAAAATGATTTTCTCTTGCGCCCCTCAGGGCTCCCCAAATTTGGTCAATCCACCATCACGGGTTTTTTGTTTAGAGCCTATTGGATGTTTACCCTGATTAGGCGAATGTCACTGAAAACGCCTGTAGTTTAATTCCTCAATGGTTAATGCTAGAACTTGGAAAATGCAGAAAAAGCACTTCAGATCACAAGAACACACTGTGCTTCTTTCCTGGTTCAAGTATCTCAAAGCTGAATCACTAGGTAATAAAAGAGTTTCAAACTCACACAAAAGCGTTTTAGCAAACTGGAAATAATTCCATCTTTCTTAGCTTCTGGACACTAGGTGTCTTTGTGTATTTCAATGAAACTCTGAAATAATGATTCTCTCATGTGCCCCTCAAGACTCCCCAAGTTTGGTCATCCCACCATCAAGGGTGTTTTGTTTACAGTCTATTGGTTGTTTACCCTGATTAGGCGAAAATGCCTGAAAACACCTGTGAGTTAATTCTTAAATGGTTAATGCTATTACTTTAAAAACGCAGTTCAACACTTTAGTTCACAAGAGCACACTGTGCTTCTCTCCTGGTTCAAGTATCTCAAAGCTGAATCACTATGTAGCAAAAGAGTTTCAAACTCACAGAAAAGCGTTTTAGCCAACTTGAAATAATTCCATGTTTCTTAGCTTGTGGGTACTAGGTTTCTTTGTGTATTTCAATGAAACTCTGACAAAATGATTCTCTCTTGTGCCCCTCATGGCTCCCCAAATTTGCTCAATCCACCATCACGGGTTTTTTGTTTAGAGCCTATTGGATGTTTACCCTGATTAGGCGAATTTCACTGAAAACGCCTGTAGTTTAATTCTTCAATGGTTAATGCTAGAACTTTGAAAATGCAGAAAAGCACTTCAGATCACAAGAGCACACTGTCCTTCTGTCCTAGTTCAAGTATCTCAAAGCTGAATCACTATGTAGCAAAAGAGTTTCAAACTCACAGAAAAGCGATTTAGCCAACTGGAAATAATTCCATGTTTCTTAGCTTCTGGGCACTAGGTTTCTTTGTGTATTTCAATGAAAGTCTGAAAAAATGAGTCTCTTATGTGCCCCTCCAGGCTCCCCAAGTATGATCATCCCACCATCAAGGGTTTTTTGTTTACAGTCTATTGGATGTTTACCCTGATTAGGCGAAAATGCCTGAAAACGCCTGTGAGTTTAATTCTTAAATGGTTAATGCTATTACTTTAAAAACGCAGAACAACACTTTAGTTCAGAAGAACACACTGTGCTTCTCTCCTGGTTCAAGTATCTCAAAGCTGAATCACTAGGTAGCAAAAGAGTTTCAAACTCACAGAAAAGCGTTTTAGACAACGTGGAAATAATTCCATGTTTTCTTAGCTTGTGGGTATTAGGTTTCTTTGTGTATTTCAGTGAAACTCTGACAAAATGATTCTCTCTTGTGCCCTCATGGCTCCCCAAATTTGGTAATCCCACCATCACGGGTTTTTTTTTTTAGAACCTATTGGATGTTTACCCTGATTAGGCGAATTTCACTGAAAACGCCTGTAGTTTAATTCCTCAATGGTTAAAGGTAGAACTTTGAAAATGCAGAAAAGCAGTTCATATCACAAGAGCACACTGTGCTTCTGTCCTGGTTCAAGTATCTCAAAGCTGAATCACTAGGTAGCAAAAGAGTTTCAAACTTACAGAAAAGCTTTTTAGTCAACTTGAAATAATTCCATGTTTTCTTGGCTTGTGGGTACTAGGTTTCTTTGTGTATTTCTATGAAACTCTGACAAAATGATTCTCTATTGTGCCCTTCATGGCTCCCCAAACTTGGTCAATCCACCATGACAGGTTTTTTGTTTAGAGCCTATTAGATGTTTACCCTGATTAGGCGAATTTCACTGAAAACGCCTGTAGTTTAATTCCTCAATGGTTAATGCTAGAACTTTGAAAATGCAGAAAAGCATTTCAGATCACAAGAGCACACTGTGATTCTGTCCTGGTTCAAGTATCTCAAAGCTGAATTACTAGGTAGCAAAGGAGTTTCAAACTCACAGAAAAGCGTTTTAGCGAACTAAAAATAATTCCATGTTTCTTAGCTTCTGGGCACTAGGTTTCTTTGTGTATTTCATTGAAATTCTAAAAAAAAAGGATTCTCTCATGTGCCCCTCAAGACTCCCCAAGTTTGGTCATCCCACCATCAAGTGTGTTTTTGTTTACAGTCTATTTGTTGTTTACCCTGATTAGGCGAAAATGCCTGAAAACGCCTGTGAGTTTAATTCTTAAATGGTTCATGCTAGAACTTTAAAAACGCAGAACAACACTTTAGTTTACAAGAACACACTGTGCTTCTCTCCTGGTTCAAGTATCTCAAAGCTGAATCACTAGGTAGCAAAAGAGTTTCAAACTCACAGAAAAGCGTTTTAGCCAACTGGAAATAATTCCATGTTTCTTAGCTTGTGGGTACTAGGTTTCTTTGTGTATTTCAATGAAACTCTGACAAAATAATTCTCTCTTGTGCCCCCCATGGCTCCCCAAATTTGGTCAATCCACCATTGTTGCTGCCTGAAGCGCTTGGAGCAACGGAGCGGCGGGAAAAACTTCAGAAGCAAACTGGAGAGACAAACAGCTTTTTATTCTGATAACTTTTCTCTCTCTTTCTAATAATGACTAACACACGCCAAAAACACACCCTAAAATGGCGCTGACCCGATCAGCAATTTCAGCCAAACCACTCGAGATCCCGCAACAATCCCGTGAGACTAAGGGTGGTGACAAAGGCCAAATCTCCATGGCTCATAGTCAACCGCAATTCAAGCCAATCCCCAAACAGGGCTCCTGCACACCATCACGAGTTTTTTTTGTTTAGAGCCTACTGGATGTTTACCCTGATTAGGCGAATTTCACTGAAAACGCCTGTAGTTTAATTCCTCAATGGTTAATGCTAGAACTTTGAAAATGCAGAAATGCATTTCAGATCAGAGGAGGCGCACTGTGCTTTTTTCCTGGTTCAAGTATCTCAAAGTTGAATCACTAGGTAGCAAAAGAGTTTCAAACTCACAGAAAAGCGATTTAGACAACTGGAAATAATTCCATGTTTCTTAGCTTCTGGGTACTAGGTTTCTTTGTGTATTTCAATGAAACTCTGACAAAATGATTCTCTCTTGTGCCCCTCATGGCTCCCCAAATTTGGTCAATCCACCATCACGGGTTTTTTGTTTAGAGCCTATTGGATGTTTTTCCTGATTAGGCGAATTTCACTGAAAACGCCTGTTAGTTTAATTCCTCAATGGTTAATGCTAGAACTTTGAAAATGCAGAAAAGCACTTCAGATCACAAGAGCACACTGTGCTTCTTTCCTGGTTCAAGTATCTCAAAGCTGAATCACTAGGTAACAAAATAGTTTCAAACTCACAGAAAAGCGTTTTAGCGAACTAGAAATAATTCCATGTTTCTTAGCTTCTGGGCACTAGGTTTCTTTGTGTATTTCATTGAAATTCTAAAAAAAAGGATTCTCTCATGTGCCCCTGAAGACTCCCCAAGTTGGTTCATCCCACCATCAAGGGTGTTTTGTTTACAGTCTATTGGTTGTTTACCCTGAGTAGGCGAAAATGCCTGAAAATGCCTGTGTGTTTAATTCTTAAATGGTTAATGCTAGAACTTTAAAAACGCAGAACAACACTTTAGTTTTCAAGAGAACACTGTGCTTCTCTCCTGGTTCAAGTATCTCAAAGCTGAATCACTAGGTAGCAAAAGAGTTTCAAACTCACAGAAAAGTGTTTTAGCCAACTGGAAATAATTCCATGTTTCTTTGCTTTGGGGTACTAGGTTTCATTGTGTATTTCAATGAAAACTCTGACAAAATGTTTCTCTCTTGTGCCCCTCATGGCTCCCCAAATGTGGTCAATCCACCATCACGGGTTTTTTGTTTACATCCTATAGGATGTTTACCCTGAGAGGGCGAATGTCACTGAAAACGCCTGTAGTTTAATTCCTCAATGGTTAATGCTAGAACTTTGAAAATGCAGAAAAGCACTTCAGATCACAAGAGCAGACTGGGCTTCTGTCCTGGTTCAAGTATCTCAAAGCTGAATCACTAGGTAGCAAAAGAGTTTCTAACTCACAGAAAAGCGATTTAGCTAACTGGAAATAATTCCATGTTTCTTAGCTTCTGGGTACTAGGTTTCTTTGTGTATTTCAATGAAACTCTGACAAAATGATTCTCTCTTGAGCCCCTCATAGCTCCCCAAATTTGGTCATCGCACCATCACGGGGTTTTTTTTTTAGAGCCTATTGCATGTTTACCCTGATTAGGCGAAAATGCCTGAAAAAGCCTGTGAGTTTAATTCTTAAAATGGTTAAAGCTAGAACTTTGAAAATGCAGAACAACATTTTAGTTCAGAAGAGCACACTGTGCTTCTCTCCTGGTTCTAGTATCTCAAAGCTGAATCACTAGGTAGCAAAAGAGTTTCAAACTCAAAGAAAAGCGTTTTAGGCCAACTGGAAATAATTCCATGTTTCTTAGCTTGTGGGTACTAGGTTTCTTTGTGTATTTCAATGAAACTCTGACAAAATGATTCTCTCTTGTGCCCCTCATGGCTCCCCAAATTTAGTCATCCCACCATCACGGGTTTTTTGTTTAGAGCCTATTGGATGTTTACCCTGATTAGGCGAATTTCACTGAAAACGCCTGAAGTTGAATTCCTCAATGGTTAAAGCTAGAACTTTGAAAAATGCAGAAAAGCACTTCATATCACAAGAGCACACTGTGCTTCTCTCCTGGTTCAAGTATCTCAAAGCTGAATCACTAGGTAGCAAAAGAGTTTCAAACTCACATAAATGCTTTTCAGCCAACTGGAAATAATTCCATGTTTCTTGGCTTTTGGGTACTAGGTTTCTTTGTGTATTTCTATGAAACTCTGACAAAATGATTCTCTCTTGTGCCCTTCATGGCTCCCCAAATTTGGTCAATCCACCATCACAGGTTTTTTGTTTAGAGCCTATTATATGTTTACCCTGGTTAGGCGAATTTCACTGAAAACCCATGTAGTTTAATTCCTCAATGGTTAATGCTAGAACTTTGAAAATGCAGAAAAGCATTTCAGATCACAAGAGCACACTGTGCTTTTGTCCTGGTTCAAGTATCTCAAAGCTGAATCACTAGGTAGCAAAGGAGTTTCAAACTCACAGAAAAGCTTTTTAGCCAACTGGAAATAATTCCATGTTTCTTGGCTTGTGGGTACTAGGTTTCTTTGTGTATTTCTATGAAACTCTGACAAAATGATTCTCTCTTGTGCCCCTCATGGCTCCCCAAATTTGGTCAATCCACCATCACGGGTTTTTTGTTTAGAGCCTATTAGATGTTTACCCTGATTAGGCGAATTTCACTGAAAACGCCTGTAGTTTAATTCCTCAATGGTTAATGCTAGAACTTTGAAAATGCAGAAAAGCATTTCAGATCACAAGAGCACACTCTGCTTCTGTCCTGGATCAAGTATGTCAAAGCTGAATCACTAGGTAACAAAAGAGTTTCAAACTCACAGAAAAGCGTTTTAGCGAAGTGGAAATAATTCCATGTTTCTTAGCTTCTGGGCACTAGGTTTCTTTGTGTATTTCAGTGAAACTCTGAAAAAATGATTCTCTCATGTGCCCCTCAAGGCTCCCAAGTTTTGTCATCCCACCGTCAAGGGTGTTTTGTTTACTGTCTATTGGATGTTTACCCTGAGTAGGGCGAAAATGCCTGAAAACGCCTGTGAGTTTAATTCTTAAATGGTTAATGCTATTACTTTAAAAACGCAGAACAACACTTTAGTTCACAACAGCACACTGTGCTTCTCTCCTGGTTTCAAGTATCTCAAAGCTGAATCACTAGGTAGCAAAAGAGTTTCAAACTCACAGAAAAGATTTTTAGCCAACTGGAAATAATTCCATGTTTCTTGGCTTGTGGGTACTAGGTTTTATTGTGTATTTCTATGAAACTCTGAAAAAGTGATTTGCTCTTGTGCCCCTCATGGCTCCCCAAATTTAGTCATCCCACCATCACGGGTTTTTTGTTTAGAACCTATTGGATGTTTACCCTGATTAGGCGAATTTCACTGAAAACGCCTGAAGTTGAATTCCTCAATGGTTAAAGCTAGAACTTTGAAAATGCAGAAAAGCACTTCATATCACAAGAGAACACTGTGCTTCTGTCCTGGTTCAAGTATCTCAAAGCTGAATCACTAGGTAGAAAGAGTTTCAAACTCACATAAAAGCTTTTCAGCCAACTGGAAATAATTCCATGTTTCTTGGCTTGTGGGTACTAGGTTTCTTTGTGTATTTCTATGAAACTCGGACAAAATGATTCTCTCTTGTGTCCCTCCTGGCTCCCCAAATTTGGTCAATCCACCATGACGGGTTTTTTGTTTAGAGCCTATTGGATGTTTACCCTGATAGGGCGATTTTCACTGAAAACGATGTTAGTTTAATTCCTCAATGGTTAAGGCTAGAACTTTGAAAATGCAGAAAAGCACTTCAGATCACAAGAGCTCACTGTGCTTCTTCCCTGGTTCAAGTATGTCAAAGCTGAATCACTAGGTAACAAAAGAGTTTCAAACTCACAGAAAAGCGTTTTTAGCGAACTGGAAATAATTCCATGTTTCTTTAGCTTCTGGGCACTATGTTTCTTTGTGTATTTCAATGAAAACTCTGAAAAAATGATTCTCTCATGTGCCCCTCAAGGCTCCCCAAGTTTTGTCATGCCCCACCATCAAGGGTGTTTTGTTTACAGTCTATTGGATGTTTACCCTGATTAGGCGAAAATGCCTGAAAACGCCTGTGAGTTTAATTCTTAAATGGTTAATGCTATTACTTTAAAAACGCAGTTCAACACTTTAGTTCACAAGAGCACACTGTGCTTCTCTCCTGGTTCAAGTATCTCAAAGCTGAATCACTAGGTAGCAAAAGAGTTTCAAACTCACAGAAAAGCGTTTTAGCCAACTTGAAATAATTCCATGTTTCTTAGCTTGTGGGTACTAGGTTTCTTTGTGTATTTCAATGAAAACTCTGACAAAATGATTCTCTCTTGTGCCCCTCATGGCTCCCCAAATTTGCTCAATCCACCATCGCGGGTTTTTTGTTTAGAGCCTATTGGATGTTTACCCTGATTAGGCGAATTTCACTGAAAACGCCTGTAGTTTAATTCTTCAATGGTTAATGCTAGAACTTTGAAAATGCAGAAAAGCACTTCAGATCACAAGAGCACACTGTCCTTCTCTCCTAGTTCAAGTATCTCAAAGCTGAATCACTAGGTAGCAAAAGAGTTTCAAACTCACAGAAAAGCGATTTAGCCAACTGGAAATAATTCCATGTTTCTTAGCTTCTGGGCACTAGGTTTCTTTGTGTATTTCAATTAAACTCTGAAAAAATGAGTCTCTCATGTGCCCCTCAAGGCTCCCAAGTTTTGTCATCCCACCATCAAGGGTGTTTTGTTTACAGTCTATTGGATGTTTACCCTGATTAGGCGAAAATGCCTGAAAACGCCTGTGAGTTTAATTCTTAAATGGTTAATGCTATTACTTTATAAAAAACGCAGAACAACACTTTAGTTCACAAGAGCACACTGTGCTTCTCTCCTGGTTCAAGTATCTCAAAGCTGAATCGCTAGGTAGCAAAAGAGTTTCAAACTCACAGAAAAGCGTTTTAGCCAACTTGAAATAATTCCATGTTTCTTAGCTTGTGGGTACTAGGTTTCTTTGTGTATTTCAATGAAACTCTGACAAAATGATTCTCTCTTGTGCCCCTCATGGCTCCCCAAATTTGGTCATCCCACCATCACGGGTTTTTTGTTTAGAACCTATTGGATGTTTACCCTGATTAGGCGAATTTCACTGAAAATGCCTGTAGTTTAATTCCTCAATGGTTAAATCTAGAACTTTGAAAATGCAGAAAAAGCACTTCATATCACAAGAGCACACTGTGCTTCTGTCCTGGTTCAAGTATCTCAAAGCTGAATCACTAGGTAGCAAAAGAGTTTCAAACTTACAGAAAAGCTTTTTAGCCAACTGGAAATAATTCCATGTTTCTTGGCTGTGTGGGTACTAGGTTTCTTTGTGTATTTTCTATGAAACTCTGACAAAATGATTTTCTCTTGTGCCCCTCATGGCTCCCCAAATTTGGTCATCCCACCATCACGGGTTTTTTGTTTAGAACCTATTGGATGTTTACCCTGATTAGGCGAATTTCACTGAAAACGCCTGTAGTTTAATTCCTCAATGGTTAAAGGTAGAACTTTGAAAATGCAGAAAAGGAGTTCATATCACAAGAGCACACTGTGCTTCTGTCCTGGTTCAAGTATCTCAAAGCTGAATCACTAGGTAGCAAAAGAGTTTCAAACTCACAGAAAAGCTTTTTAGCCAACTGGAAATAATTCCTTGTTTCTTAGCTTTCTGGGCACTAGGTTTCTTTGTGTATTTCAATGAAACTCTGACAAAATGATTCTCTCATGTTCCCCTCAAGGCTCCCCAAGTTTTGTCATCCCACCATCAAGGGTGTTTTGTTTACAGTCTATTGGATGTTTACCCTGATTAGGCGAAAATGCCTGAAAAGCGCCTGTGAGTTTAATTCTTAAATGGTTAATGCTATTACTTTAAAAACACAGAACAACACTTTAGTTCACAAGAGCACACTGTGCTTCTCTCCTGGTTCACGTATCTCAAAGCTGAATCACTAGGTAGCAAAAGAGTTTCAAACTCACAGAAAAGCGTTTTAGCCAACTTGAAATAATTCCATGTTTCTTAGCTTGTGGGTACTAGGTTTCTTTGTGTATTTCAATGAAACTCTGACAAAATGATTCTCTCTTGTGCCCCTCATGGCTCTCCAAATTTGGTCATCCCACCATCACGGGTTTGTTGTTTAGAGCCTATTGGATGTTTACCCTGATTAGGCGAATTTCACTGAAAATGCCTGGAGTTTAATTCCTCAATGGTTAAAGCTAGAACTTTGAAAATGCAGAAAAGCACTTCATATCACAAGAGCACACTGTGCTTCTGTCCTGGTTCAAGTATCTCAAAGCTGAATCACTAGGTAGCAAAAGAGTTTCAAACTCACAGAAAAGCTTTTTAGCCAACTGGAAATAATTCCATATTTCTTGGCTTGTGGGTACTATGTTTTCTTTGTGTATTTCTATGAAACTCTGACAAAATGATTCTCTCCTTGTGCCCCTCATGGCTCCCCAAATTTGGTCATCCCACCATCACAGGCTTTTTGTTTAGAGTTATTGGATGTTTACCCTGATTAGGCGAATTTCACTAAAAACGCCTGTAGTTTAATTCCTCAATGGTTAAAGCTAGAACTTTGAAAATGCATAAAAGCACTTCATATCACAAGAGCCCACTGTGCCTCTGTCCTGTTTCAAGTATCTCAAAGCTGAATCACTAGGTAGCAAAAGACTTTCAAATCACAGAAAAGCGATTTAGGCAAATGGAAATAATTCCATGTTTCTTAGCTTTGGGTACTAGGTTTCTTTGTGTATTTAAAAAATGAAACTCGGACAAAATGATTCTCTCTTGTGCCCCTCATGGGCTCCCCAAATTTTGGTCATCTCACCATCACGGCTTTTTTGTTTAGAGCCTATTGGATGTTTACTCTGATTAGGAGAATTTCACTGAAAACGCCTGTAGTTTAATTCCTCAATGGTTAATGCTAGAACTTTGATAATGCAGAAAAGAACTTCAGATCACAAGAGCACACTGTGCTTTTGTCCTGGTTCAAGTATCTCAAAGGTGAATCACTAGGAAGCAAAAGAGTTTCAAACTCACAGAAAAGCGATTTAGCCAACTGAAAATAATTCCATGTTTCTTAGCATCTGGGTACTAGGTTTCTTTGTGTATTTCAATGAAACTCTGACAAAATGATTCTCTCTTGTGCCCCTCATGGCTCAATCCTCCCCAAATTTGGTCATCCCACCATCACAGGTTTTTTGTTTAGAGTTATTGGATGTTTACCCTGATTAGGCGAATTTCACTGAAAACGCCTGTAGTTTAATTCCTCAATGGTTAAAGCTAGAACTTTGAAAATGCATAAAAGCACTTCATATCACAAGAGCCCACTGTGCTTCTGTCCTGGTTCAAGTATCTCAAAGCTGAATCACTAGGTAGCAAAAGAGTTTCAAACTCACAGAAAAGCGATTTAGGCAAATGGAAATAATTCCATGTTTCCTAGCTTGTGGGTACTAGGTTTCTTTGTGTATTTCAATGAAACTCTGACAAAATGATTCTCTCTTGGACCCTCTCACGGCTCCCCAAATGTGGTCAATCCACCATGACAGGTTTTTTGTTTAGAGCCTATTGGATGTTTACCCTGATTAGACGAATTTCACTGAAAAACGCCTGTAGTTTTAATTTTTCAATGGTTAATGCTAGAACATTGAAAATGCAGAAAAGAACTTCAGATCACAAGAGCACAATGTGCTTCTGTCCTGGTTCAAGTATCTCAAAGATGAATCACTAGGTAGCAAAAGAGTTTCAAACTCACAGAAAAGCATTTTAGCGAACTGGAAATAGTTCCATGTTTCTTAGCTTCTGGGCACTAGGTTTATTTGTGTATTTCAATGAAACTCTGAAAAAATGATTCTCTCATGTGCCCCTCAAGACTCCCCAAGTTTGGTAATCCCTCCATCAAGGGTGTTTTGTTTACAGTCTATTGGATGTTTACCCTGATTAGGCGAAAATTGCCTGAAAACGCCTGTGAGTTTAATTGTTAAATGGTTAATGCTAGAACTTTAAAAACGCAGAACAACACTTTAGTTCACTAGGGCACACTGTGTT